>WYDI02026612.1:14125-26133 GCA_009867235.2 Psittacus erithacus | reverse complement strand
AAGTTAGAAACACAGCGCTGCACCAGCCACTAAGAAGGAGAAAAAATGACTGCTACTGCTGAACCCATGACACTACTTAAGGGGCTGACTTCCCTGCATGGCTCTGAAATGCTTCTTTTTGTGGCCTGTCCTACAGTTGACATAGACACTGACCTTAAACGCAAGCTTTTGAACCTTCACTTTCACGGGCTTTCTTGAGACTCAGCCACTTGCTTCTCTCTTGTTCTCCTGCTGTACCAATGACTACAAACAAACCTGTCCCACGTAATATTCAGCCTTGATAGGCTCTGTGCTCCATAGTGGCACAAAGTTCACCATTCATGCCTTGCAGTGGAAGGCACATTCCCTGGTCCACTTTCCATCCCTTGGTCCTTTCTTACAGATCTGCTGGAAATGATCAGTTTGCTCCCTGTGCTGCATGCCAATCTGGTGCTGCATGCTCAGCTGTCCTGGGACATTCAACTCATTCAAGTTACTGTTTCTTGAACTAAAGAGGAATTAGAAGTTCTGTGGAAAAAAAGAAAAAGAAAAAAGAGATTAAGCAGAAAATACGTTTAAAAAAGCAAAATTAAGAGTTAAGCATTAAAGGTGGGTTTATGAATCTGCAGCAGATGCTAAGACATAGAAGGCATATGCAAAATAAGACTTTGAAAGAGCCTGAAAGTAGAGGCATGACAGATGATGGTCTGCAATGAGACCCATCATGAGGCAGCTGCACTCTTCACAAGAAGGGCAGCGAGCAGATAACAGCATGGTTCTGAACAGCCCCTCCCATAGAGCAGGAGGTGTTTCACAGCTTCAGTTCAGTTTGTGCCTGTGCAGGGAGAGAGCTCTGAGCTACACCATACTAAAACCCTCGCTGCAGGCATTGCGTATTATTAGCAAGCTGTAAGTTACAGATGGCTAAAACGTCTTCCACAAGACAGCCTCGTTTCAGATGTGCTTTTATGTTACTGTAAGTTAAGTACATGAAGTAACTGTTAAAATGATTGCCAACTTAAAAATGTATTTTTTGACTAAATGCAGCTTGCCTACTTTTTACAAGGCATTGTTTTATTGTAACCATAAAAACTTTAATTCTCTATACCTACAATCTTTTCTCTTGAATGACACTTTATAGTTCTTTCACTGTGCAGCATGTCAGCTTAATTTGTAACTTGCATAGATTTTCTGCCCAGCAACAGCAAGAGGGAAACATTCAAAAGCAAAAGATGTGATACCAGGGAAAAAAAAAACAAAACAAAACAAAAAAACCCACAAAAAATGTCACAGCCACCTGGGGCAAATACGCTGCTGGAAACAATGTTATGTTTTTAATTACCTACTTTTCAATCTGAGAGGTTCCAAAATCACAGGAACGGGAAGAGACAAGAAGACTTGAAAAGGCTTGACAAGGTAATATAGCACTGCACATACTTTTCCATCCCAAAGTGCCAGGGTGTGGTTTGGAAACGTGGAGCCAGGATAAACGATTATATGCGTTGCTAACCTGAGTGACCTCATAGCAAAAGCATGTGGGGCAACTGCTGACAAGAGGCCTTTTTACTGTATATAGGTTGCTTTCTGAATCTAATTATGTAAATATATGAGGTCTGAGCGACCAGTCTGCTTAAACAGGTAAGAATTAACAAAAGCCTGCTGCATCGAGCATCTTTAAGGCTGAACTTTCTATTTAGAAGTAACAAAACTAAACGTGTACATTTTTACTGCCGATGAGCTGGAGCACTTCTATTCCAGTAGGATGGGCTCACTCTCCAGATACCAAGCTGCACCACTGACTGGAGACAGACTCTCCAGCTTGTCCAGCACGTAGCCACACTGCTACCTCCCGCCCTGGGTAGGCCCCAGCGCGTAGCCCCGGCTGCCTAGGAGGGAGCCGGGCTGCAACAGGCACGACTCCCAATTTAGGAGCTGGACTTCAGACGCGAGGGTGAGGCCCAGGCACTGGAGACGCAGCATCTCCTGCCGGGGGAGTTTCTGATTAACCAGTCCACTTCATGGGGGCTGACAGCCAGAAAGGAACCCCACCCCTCGGCCCGCAGCAATGCCTGAGCCGGGGCAGCTCACCAGAACGCAGCCCCAACGCAAGGATACTCCGAGGCTGCACGGAGGCCCGAAGCAAAGTAAACCCGCCGCCTCTCGCCGCCTCTCGCGAGGCCACCGACCCGCCTCCCCCCCCTCCCGCGCTCGCTCACGTCACCGGCGGAGCAGACGGGGACAACATGGCGGAGCGGCGGAGGCATAGGAAGCGGATCCAGGTAGCCGGCCCTCTCTCTCCCTGCCCGGCCCTTGCTTCCTGCCCGGGCGGCAGCTCCCTCTCTCCGTCCTCAGGGAGGCCCGGCCGCGCCGGCTGGGCTGCGTTGGGTGGCCCGGCCGCCCCTCAGTGGGGCTTCCCTCCTTTTTCCGCGGCCTCCCCGCCACGACGCCGTGCCGTTGTGAGGTGGTGGCGGGCGGTGAGAGAAGCACCATCATCTCGCCCGTCGCCGGAGCAGCCGCACCAGAGCTCGGTAGAAACCCCGGCTGGCACGGGGCGACAGGTTTTCCTCAAAATTTTCTAGCAAATTCATAAATCTCGTAAATACTGGGGGAAGCTGGGGTCTCTGCGGGGCGGAGGAGTGCCTGTAGGTGTGTGTTGGGAGTACTGCAAGCGCTGCTTCCTTGTCGCGGCGGGAGGCTAAGGGGTGGCTGGCGCAGCAGGGAGCCCGTCCCGGCCTCCCCCTTACTGGCGGGCCTGCCCTCAGGGGGTCTGCGCCCTCAAAAGTACATCGTCTTCTTCGAAGACCAGCGGGTGAGGTGTTGAGCTGTTGCCTATTTTTAGTGGTTCTATTATACTTAGGATCTCACCCGTTACCAGTGTTGGACAATAGCTTGATGTGGTGTAACAACACTCAGAATAGGCGAGCAGCCACCTTAGGCGAGAGCTGACCCATCATTTGTCTGTTCCAGCGATCATAAGCAAAAAGGCATGGGGCAGATGGTAAAAAAAACAAACGTGCGCAACCAGAAAATGATTTGGTAAGGAAAACAGATTTGTTTTTAGAAAACATAAACAAACAACCGCGTGTAAAAATAGACTTAATCAGTTTTGAGGTCATGTTTAAATGTAGTGATAATTATGTGGTGTCACTTAAGGGCAAGATGAAGACATTTTAGGTATTTTCACTTACCTGGAAGTCTGGACTTCTTAGTATGTTAACAGTGAGTTTTACCAAGTTTATTATGCATGTTTTGGACAGTTACAGCGTCAGGTACTATAATGGCTGTTATCATTATGAATTATTAACATTAAGCCTAAATAGTGTGTGTTTGGGATTCATTACTCTGCCATTAAGTGGAGATAATATTTACAAGAGAAATCATAAAGCCATTCGACAATGTACACTTACGTCATGTTTCTGTTTGGTTGCCCTCTCTGCTTTCTCATCCTTTCCCTTCCCACCCCACTTTCCCTTCCCCTGACAAAGCGGAGATGTGCTTGTAGATCATAGTTTCTTTTTTCCCCTTTAATTCAAACTACTGGGGCTGGGGTAGGGGAAATGCAAAGGGCAGTTAATCAAAATCTGGTTAAGCAAGCCTTATCAATCACAGATATTCAATGAAGTACCATAAAACATTATGGAATTATTATCTTTTCATACTCATCATAGACTGCCCCTTGCAAAGGACAAAACCAGCTCAGTAAAGCATCCATCAAATTCAAGTGAAATGTCATTTAATGTTTTGTACAATACACAAGGCAGTGGTCTTGCAGGCACCTAAGCATGTACTTAATTTCCACCCTGTTAGCACTAAAAGTATTTCCCAGATTATTAGTAATTAAATTGATATCTGGATGTTAGCACTTACAATTTAGGATTGTGGCCTGAATTTGAGATATAACTGGGCAGATAAATGTGTATTGCTTCTTAGTAGTTTCTCTGTATGTGTAAGCAACAGTGAGAAGACAGGAGAGTGAACAAAGAATGCTGAATGCCCAAGTGATGTTCTTAATTGGGCAGTGAATAAAATAACATGTATTTTTCTTGGTAGTTGGTTGTTGTTTTTTTTTTTTAAGCTTTTTGAACTTCATTGGTGTAGTTACTGTATTGATTATCATGTTTCAGGATAATGCTGCAAGTTTCTTGTTTTAAAATGGAGCATGTGATTTGTATTTGTAGTTGTTGCAAGTGCTTTCGAAGTGTGCATTTATTTTAGGGTGATGTGTACCCCTTATTAAAGAGAATATTTATCATACTGTATGCAAGTCTGACATTTGAATTGTCATTGAGTACAGCTGCATTTGACAAGAGAAGGGCTCTTAAGAGGAGACGATGTGTTAAGCTGTGGAAGAGACTGATGTAATAGATTTCGATACCAAATACTATCTATATAGAACCTGGGTTATGAGTAACTTTTACAGAATTTTATGTCTGCCGTCAGGATTGGAATGATGTAGTTAGATCAGCTAGCTGCATGTGAGGTGAGATGTGAAAAAAAGTCTCAGTATAATAGTTCAAAGTTGTGTCAAGCCTACTTTCTGTGTTCTCCATTGGAAGTGATAACAGGAAGGATTTGTCTTATAGATTGCATTTTCATAGGAAGACACATTGCCCAATCAGTATTACATAGCTTGGACTCTTTGCCTGGCCACAAGCTGAAAGTTATGGAAGTTGCAGAAAGTGTAACTTAAAAAGTTTGAATAGAGACATTTTAGAGGTAAAGTTTTCAAAGTGTCATTCTGACAGTGATAGTAATTTAACTGTAACCGACATGGAGGTTACTTCAGACATGCAATGGTGAGAAGAGACTGGTCTGTAGACTGCAGCTTGCTGAAGCCAGTGGGCTCCCACGTTATTCAAATTTCTGAAATCAGGAATGCTTGCTATATACAAAGGGCTTATTAAAAGAAAACATAAGTTGTCTAGTGGCTAGTTTAATATTTTTTCTTCAGACAGATACATCTCAGAAGATGGGAGCTGTCTTTGAATGCGTGTTACTCTAGCAACCTGATCAAAGCTGTTTCATTTCTTTGGGGAAAAGAAACACAATTACATGTGTATCCCGAAATACTCAAGCAAAAAATCTTCTGAGTTGCTTCCTCTGAGAAGCGTTCAGCTGGGCAACATGTGGCACTTGGTTGGCAGGGCCGCAGTTTGACTGTTAAGTAGGCATTAAGCTTTAATTACATTGGCTGGATTCCATTGTGCACAGTTCTGTTCTGCCTAGGTGAAGTTTTGTTTATCTTTGCGTTGCAGTTAATAGCACTTGAACAGCACCTTAGTGATGCATCCTCTACTCTAGAAATGTTAATGCATATAAAAACTGCTCTTCTGAATAGAGAAAACAGTTCTTAGGTAGTTCTTAGGTCAGTGTCTCGCTGCAAATTGATGGCTGAGCTGCAAATTGATGACTGAGCTGCAGATTGATGGCTGGGGTGGCATCAATGCTGCATGCATCCAATTAACAGCACATACTTTCCTTGTTGACTTCTTTTTTCCTCTTCACTTGAATCACTGGATTAAAGCTTTGAGTCTCCTGATGAAGGACATCTACTAAATAGCATTGACTGTTGTAGCCTATGGTTCTGTCATGTCTTGGTTTGGTGTCTGCAGGAAGGAGGATGAAACAGCTGCATTGCTGCTTCCTATGCTACAGTTTTTGTGAATGCCTATGGAAAGGATCTTCAGAAGTGACAATGCAGTGGTTGTCCAGTAATGCAAAGTTTAATCCACCTTACCCATTTGTCTTTATTTTCTCATACATTCTAGTAAAGCTGAGTGGGATGATAACAGAGGAGAATGGCTAAATAACTTCTTTGAAAGCGAGTGGTATTGGGTGATAAGGAGGAAGAAACAAAAATTTCAGGGTGGAAAAATGCAGAAAAATAGGAATTAAAAGTAGCAGACCTGCTTGTCATTAAAACAAGAATCACTGTTTTTCAAAAATCTGAGTTACATTTTGGGAGGCGGGAAGAGAAAAAGTCAAAACAACTGGCCTAGGGTTAGAAGAGGATGGTAGCTGGTATGTTTTGGCTTGAAAATACTGTACATAACTCTTCTGACATGTGCTTAAGCTCAGAAAAAACAGTGATTGCTGAAAAGAATAAATGAGGAAAACAGATACTTCTATTTTATAGGTTATGTATAGGACAAAAAAAATGTTAATCTTTTTCTGTAAAAAAAATTAGTGGCTTGTGGCTAGCACACAGCCATGGTAATCCAGAAGAACTGGTTTCTCTGCGTGGTTCTGCCGCTGTTTCTTTTAAGACACCTGGGGCAATCCATGTACTGGTCATCAGTGCGGGAGTTAGACTGTAATAATCACTGAAGAAAATACAGATGGAGTCCTATGACCCTAATGCATGGAGTTTCTTCTCACTCCCACCCAGTGATCTATCAAGTCATGCTGATTTGTGAGCTTTTTCTCTGTCCTATTGCACCTTGATTTCTTTTAGGCAAAATATAAATGTTTCATCAGAAAGGTTGAGTACTTACTCCCCTGCCACAGAAAATCCTCTACTCTAAAGTCCTGAGAGTCAACAGGGAAAAGAGAAAGATAATCCTGTGATTCAGCCCAAGCTTTGATGTGTTCAGATCATCCTCAGAGGAGATAACGCTAATGCAGTTGTAGTGTCCTTATAATACATGGAGAGATGTGAGGAATGGAACATGAGTTGACATAGTGTCATTTTTGACGTAGCTTCTCAGCTTGAAAAACAGGCTGTGTGTGACAAATGTGCTTAAATTTCTTCTTATCTGAAAGCTATTGGGCCTCAGAAGTCATCTGTGATGGGTGGTGTTCTGAAAATCAGAGTTCTAAAATGTAAGAGCAACAGAACAAACTAGATACTAATTTTACTGATTTTGATGACCTGTTTAAAACAGAGAAGCATAAATCCTTGTAGTGCATTTGTCTGCACATGAAATAATTTGTCTTGTTAGTAGTAGTCGTCATTTACTCTCTTCTGATTTTCCAGAAACCCTGTTTCCATTACAACGCTGTGGAAGGAAATCATCCTGGCTTGGGTTGAACCTGTCTCCTTGCAACTTTGATGCAGGGGTGGGGGGGGCGCGGGGGAAAGAGTGAAATTTTGAACCACAGGTATGCTCTGGCCTTTTTACATCCACTGTGTGATTCCAGGAGTAAGAGAACCTGAATAAGTCGTATTAAGGTAGAGATGAGAGGGAGAAGGCAGCTCACGGGTGCACTAGTTTTAATAGTGCAGTTCAGATGTTTTTAACATATACAGGCGACTTTGCTGCTGCAGTCCCAGCTTGAATTAACTGGGAACTACATGAGGGTATTGAAGGAAGTTCTGAATGCACTGTGCTATATTTTGATTTGGGAGATAACAGTAAAAAATTAATTTGATTCGGGTTTTCCTTTCACTTTGGTGGGTCTGAAAGGTCCCTGGGCTTGAAAATCTCAGCGTCATTTTGTGAACTTGTATGGGGCAGAATTTTGATAGGAATGCTTGAGAATTATTGTTGAAAATTTGAAAATACCCGTGCATTTGTAGTAAGTAGGAAGGCTGAGCCTTGCTTTTCCTGCCTGCCTGTAGATGGAGTTCTTCTGTCTACATAAATAAGAAATTTGGTTTGATTTTATTTTTAATGGCATTCTTCCAGAGTTTGTAAATTATCAGGGATCATAAATTTCCAAATTTTACATGCTGTCTAGTGACAACATGCATTTTTCAATATAAAAAATTAAAGTAGATGCAATGGTCTAAAATAAAATCTGGAGTAGAAGTGTTTGGAAGCTTGACACTAGCCTATTTTTTATTACTGGAAAACAGAGTTTTAACAGAGAAGACATTTTAAAACATTCCAGAAATACATTACCTGAGATGTCTCTTGAATCTTTCCAGTTTTCCTATAAAAGCAAACTTTAAATACCAGGAAGTTTTCATATGCTTTTTAAGGCCATGTGATCTGTTGTAAAGCTTTATAGTTTGTTGAGAACTACCTCTTGATTTTTTTGTATAATGCTTTTCAAAATGTATAAGGAGACTTAAAGTGTCTGGCTTTTGGCTAGTTTTACAACTGAACATAAAGATCAGTTGAGCTGCATCTTAAAAAAATTGTGCTAAGGATATTGAAGTTTTCAGTGCTTGTGTTGATTTCATTTTATGATAAAATGTAATTTTCATTTCTGTCAGTTGTCTGTTGTAATATTTTAACAAAAACCTGGCTCTGCAAATTAAAGGGATGAAAACAGGATGAAAAACGGGGATTAAATTGCAGAGAAAACTTTTTCAGAATAAGCTGAATGTAACTGTGGCAGTCTTTATCACAGGGCAGAATTTTTGTTTGGAATGTTATGAAAGTAGCCCACAGAAAAAGACAAAGCAATACATAGTAAGGAGCAATGAAAGCAAAAAAATCCTGGTGCCAGCCACTGCCTGTGTAGTACAGCACATGACTGAGCAGAATCATAAATATTTTAGGAAGAAGGAAAAAAAAAACAGCCTAGCAGAGGAATTAACATTGATGTGAATATCTGTAGCTTCTCTGACTGTTTTACTGTCTGTGCTGTGAAGAACAACATTTTGCCCTGTGCATTGTTGTTCCAAGTTTAATTTCCTGATAGGAAATACTAGAAAAGCATTATTTTGAAAATGAATTGCTGTATGTAGTCATCAGTCTTCACTGTACCTTAGCATCATTTGCTGGATTTAATCCATTTTAACTCCTTTTGTTGCTGTTAGACCACATCTGGTTTGGTACCAAACTTGGTAGCATCATTAGTGATGTACAGTTCCATGGAAGGGGACATCAGACCACAGTATATATATTATGAGCATACATGCAGTCAGTTAGTGAATAGTTTTCTATGAGTTACCTAATGTTTTATACAGATTCTTAAAAATTAAAAAGGTATTGAACATGAAGGAGTTAACATAATCCCTATGAGGACTATTAAAATCATCTCACTTAATTTGGGCACGTGTTTTTGAAGCAAACTGATGAGTGTGAGAGCATATTTCTGCATAGAGATAAAGAATTTAAACTTTAAAAAACTCTCAGTAATCTCAGAACTAACAAACTATGGAGTCTTTTGGATACCTTATGTCTGTATTACTGTCTTTAAAATTGGCCTCAGATAGGAAAAGCAACAATCTCCTCTGGAAGGATAATTCATTAACCAGTTCATTTTGAAAGTTTGCTATGCAAACTGTTGAAAATTAACAACTCTCACCAGCTAAAGTTTTTATTATGATGTAACAACATCTATTTAACCTTGCATCTTCACTTACCATGCTTCCTGTGCTATTGCCATTAACATCTTAAAAGCAGTGATGAAAGTTGTATATGTTTATTGACCTGTAAAAACATAGTGTCTTCAAATAGAAACTTCGCATTCTGTGTATTCCTGTAAATCACCAATCTGTTTTGTGGCTTTTGTAATCTATTTCTTTGGCCAGCACAAGAATAGGTACAGAAAAGATACTGCCAGTCTGAGAAGATGTCCTGGTGTCTGTGCGAGTAGTGGGGGATTTGGAGAATTCAGCCTTACTGCTTCAAAGAATTCTTACAGAGAGGAAGTTTGCATGACTTGGTGCAATGTGCCAAACACTTGTTTCACATATGATTTTGTAAAGCAGGACTATTCCTTTCCTGCTTACAGATAACAGGTCTTAATTTTACATAATTGAAGATGTCTATCTCCATCCGTCTGTCTTACACATTATTGAATTCTGCTACCTCTCTGCAAGTTGATAAATGTGCAGAGGTGATGCATGTGTGCAGACTTAAGGGCTCCCTTTTCTTAAAATGCCTGTTTTGATGTTCGTGTATTTCATCCTGCTGCGCTTCATCATTTCTAGGTTGGCAGAATCTCAGTGATGGTACTCTAAGTTCAAGTCATTTTGTTGTCATGCAGTAATACTGAAATTTTCTAGCCAAATCTTTAGGCTTCTTTTCAACATGATTTTCTCCTCTTTCACCTGAAATTCAGGCTGCTTTGTATTCTGTCAGTATGCCTACTTTGCTGTCATTTCATACATTCTCATTCCTCCTTCTATTGTTTTCCTTTGTTCTCAGCTTCACAACTGTTTTCATCCAAGCTTGTATGCCTTAAACAGCTTTCCATGTGCCCCGTGCTTACCTCTTAGAACATCTCGAGTTTTCTCTTTTTACAGAGCTGTTAAAGGAGCTCCTAGGTGTTGCCTTCAAATCGCCTAACTTAAGAATTCCTGCATTTTTGCTCTATGCAGACAGGCATTTCTTGGGGGAAATGACTTGACCTATTTTCACATCTTTTACATTTTATTTATTATTTATATATTGTCATAAAACAATGAGGACTTTGCAATATTTGATTTTCCAGCCCAAATGAGTGATTTTTTTCCCCATGTGTTTAAAACTGTATTAATTTCGGACTTTTATCATTGTAGGAGGTTGGTGAGCCATTCAAAGAGGAGAAAGCTGTTGCTAAATACTTACGTTTCAACTGTCCAACAAAATCCACCAACATGATGGGCCACCGAGTTGATTATTTTATTGGTAGGGTTACTTTTAACCAGAAAATGGAAATTTCTTCTAACTTTGTACTTGTACTTGGAGGGGGGTGTGTGGTTTGTTTTTATTATTAGTGCTTTATCTAATAAGTACTGCTCTTACAATTTGGTTTTGAAAAGTTATCTAGGCATTAGATAGCCATAAAATTAATCTTAATAGCCTGAAGTAAACACAGTAAACTTTCCACTCTGTGATTTAAAGATGCATAGTTTTCAAGAGTAATGTATTTCAGAATAGTGGCTAGTCGTACCTTAAAGAGTGAGAGGATGTGGAACATCACCACAACTGACTGGTTGGTGTGGTTCAAGGAAATGTAGACTAAATGTTAAAATGAATGTTGTTAATTTTAATGCATTTTTGATTCTGTTTTCCCCTCTAGCCTCAAAAGCTGTGGATTGCCTCCTGGATTCTAAATGGGCAAAGGCAAAGAAAGGAGAAGAGGCTTTATTTACAACCCGAGAGTCTGTAGTTGAATACTGCAACAGGTATGGCAAAGTCTCATTAATTAAGTTTATTACTGGATATAGTTGTCAAGCTATTAAGTTGTCTTATCTATTTAGGAACCAGTTGCACTTAGACCTCGTGCATTCTCAAACGTGGGGTTGTTTGTAAAAATGATGATTGCAGTTTTATTACTGTGTTTGAAGGTAGAAATAGTGTTGTTTCTTCATCTTTGTTCTCGAAACTCTCGCATGCTTTCATTATGCGTGTGAGGCAGCAAGATGAAAAAAACAATTTTCCTAAATTTCGTAGTTCTTTTAAGTTAGTAGGATCAGAGCTCTCAAATCTCTCCTGTGGAGCTGGTCTGCAATCATGGTAGAAGCTGGACCCTGAGGTTTAGATTATGCCTCTCAGATGGTCAGATGTCCCTTCAGTGTACTCGCTGAAGCTGTTTTCAGAGTTTCAAATATTAGCACAGTCTACTTCCTTTGCCTTTTGGAAGGGATGGAGAAGTATCTTAATACAAAAATAATCCCTTCAGTGTAAGAGGCTGCTTAGGCTCTTATGCATATTGAAAACAAATACCTTAACTCTTGTCATGGCTATTGCTTGTTTTACCTGTCGTATTAAACAAAAGAACGAATAGCAGATCCTGCTCCTTCATCCTGTGTCAGTTGCATCAATCAATTGCATGTTTAAAACAAGTTACCAGCAGAGTTCATAACACTGTTCAAGTACATAAGGTCTCCTGGTACTCTTATATATTGATCTAAGTTCAGTAAATTGTCTTTTGAGGGGTTTTGCTCACAAATGAGCTACAGAAACAATGCTCTTTTCAGCAGATCTATAGAGAGTTAGCAAGTTGGGAATCAGCAAGCAATCTGAACTTCACTAGTTATGGCAGGGTCTGTCCTGCTTCAGGACTGGGCTGTTTGCCATGCTGGTACTATGGCTGTGTGCTCAGAGCAGTAGGTCTTATAGAATCATAGAATAGTTAGGGTTGGAAAGGACCTTAAGATCATCTAGTTCCAACCCCCCTGCCATAGGCAGGGGCACCTCATACTA
>WYDI02026611.1:0-30586 GCA_009867235.2 Psittacus erithacus | reverse complement strand
TGAAAGTCAAAAACACAGCACTGCACCAGCTACTAAGAAGGAGAAAAATGACTGCTGCTGCTGAGCCCAGGACACCAGTGTTGATGCAGTCAGGTACAGACTTTCTGAATAGGGCAAGTGTCTCATTTGCACTCCCGATGCAAACTTATTGTCTCAGGAACCAGACAAGGATTGCATGTGTGTTAGAGAAGCACATATGCACAGACATTTAAAATTATTAATTGGATTCTTACTCTTATTAAAATGCGCTTTCTGCTGTAATACAGGATGCAGCTGCTGAGATCAAAGACTCATCATTCTGCATGCACATACATAAGTGGAAATTCCTGCCCCAGAGCACGTACAAGAGAATGGATATGACAAAAGCTGAAAAAGGAAAGAGATGAAGTGAGTTGTTTCCCGTCAGTTAGAGCTCTTCTTGGAGCTCTGTGTACTGCATGCATAGTGTTTTAGGGGCCAAGTTTTTTTCCTGTGATGATCTGGGAATGCTACAGCTCTTTGTTACATTCAGGAACACATGCCTCTTTCCCTTATCTCTGCTCCTGGAAGAAACAGGATCAAGGATGGATGCTCCTCAGTGTCCTTTGGAAACTGGAAGTCCTACAGACCAATTGTGCGCATCTCCCTGACCTCTTTGCAGAAGAGGCCAGCAAGGTGACACAACCAGTGCTGAATAATCCCTTTTAAATACAACTCCGGTCTTCCACTCCATCTGTCCCTGGTCTACAACTTCCAGCTCAGTTCAGCTGTGACTCGAGACAATCGCAAACTGTACCTAAGCCATAGCATGGGACAAATGTTTGTGGTAATGGAAAGAAACCAGCCTCTTACACCTCTGCAGTGCTAACGGCTGAGCCGAGCTCTTTTGGTAGGGTAAAGTACAAACAGTTTCAAAGCAAACTAAAACAACCAAACTAAGTTCCTGGGAAAAAAACACTCCCTGCTGGCTACCGAGCTGCAACAACGTTGATGCACTGTGTGGCTAGTGAGATCCTTAGCCAAACATCAACTCACTTGTCATAACCTTTTCGTCTCCGGGACACTAGACGTCCTTTTGGCCTGAAACTGCCAGGATGATCCCAGGGAGCATTGGGGAAAGCAGAATAAAAGCCCAGGAAGGGAATCTGAGCTTTGCTAGGAGAATGTAAACTATAAGGGAAAATAAAATCCTATCAAACACAGCTTGTAAGATTAGATGAGGCAAAATATTCTGTGAGCCTTTTGTTGTTTAAAATTCCCTTTCCCTCTGATGTATTGTTTCACCTAATGAAGAAACATGCTTTCATTTAGCAGGCTGTTACTTCCTACACTTAACAGATCTCCCACAGAGCTGTAACACTGCAGCCATTTTTCTACATAGAATAAGAATCTTTTGGCTTGGAAGGGACCTTAAATATCACCCAGTTCCAACCCCCTACCGTAGGCAGAGACACCTTCCACTAGACCAGGTTGCTCCAAGCCCAAATACTTCAGTGCATACCTGCGCACTAGTCATCATGTCTCACACCAGGTCTTCTCAACACTTTCACACCCAGTTCTTCTTTGGGCAGCTGGATCCTGATATGAACCTACTCAGATGCTGGAGCCAACCCTACTGGACTCAGTCTGTTTCTGGCAGAGCACAGCTTCATTACTGCATCTTTCCAAGGCAGAGAAGGCTCAGCAATTCAGAGGACCACTTCTCAACCACCTGCTCCTTGTAGAGCTTATATACTTATGGCACAGCCACAGCTCTTCAGACACAGCCTGGCTAGCGGGGCTGATTTCTTTACTACAGATGAGTATTCTAGCTTATAACAGCAGATGCAGCAATCAGTTATATTTGGAGAGGCAGAGGGCAGGAAGGATGGGCACTTACTGTCATACAACTACTACGCCAGAAAGCAGGATGTTGGTTCTGGTATAGGATACTTCTGTAACAATGAGAGATTGTGGATATCTACAAGTAGTGTGGATGGGCAGGTGAGAGCCAGGACTGCCAACAGTCCCCACCCTGCCTAAACCATGCTTATCTATCCTCTTTTACCTTTACTTGCAGATAGAATGGCTTTGATTTCCTTGCAGGACAGGAGTCAGAACAATATGCTCAGAAAACAAAGCAGCACAAGTGGGACTTGACCTCCTGTGTTTCAGGTTGTCCATGAGACCTTTTGACCTTCAGTTTAGCTTATGATATGTCTTGCTTTCCTAAACCCATGTGGTAGGAGAGTGTCTAGCCCTTTTTAGACAAGCAAAATGCACTGGATTAGCCTTGGCACAGCAAAGCAATCTACCTTTCCATTTCCTCTCCAGTAGCAGAGGTAGCAAGCGCACTGCCACCAGCTGACAAACTGCCTGAGTAGATGCCAAGAGCACCCTGGACCAATGCACCAAGAACAAATCCAACATATACAAAGCGCCAAACATGCTGCTACCACTTCAGCTAAAGAGCAAAGCCTCTTGCTGGGGTCTGCAACAATTCATACTCACAGGGGACTGTATGACAAACCCCTTTCGGTGCCAAATTCACATAGGCACCATCACAGTCTTCTGCCAAGCAGCAAATATCTTTCAAAAGAATAAAGGAGCACAGTCCAGCTCCATGAAATCAAATAGATTATATATGCTCCCTTGAAGAATTATCAGTTTATTTGCCAGTGGCCACACACTCATGCATAATGCACTCACAGTCACTCATGAAAATAATGTATCAGTGACATCTGAGCCACTTGAGCAGAACGTGGGTCACAAGAGATCAGAGATGGAATTTCTTTATTGTTCCACTGCTACTGTTTGGTTATGTTTCTCTCATTCAAGGTTAAGTAATTTCTGTTTGGAGCAGTCATTGCATTCTGCATTACATGCTGGCAAAATTAATGGGCCCCCTGGGCTAGCAAATGCTGTGCACTTCTCCCAAGGATTCCTCCATACTTCTGTTCCTTCTCCAGGTGACTTCTACACCCTGTGCTACTCACTAATTTGTGAACTGCCTGAGAATCAAATCAGATGTTAGGTCACATTAACTACTGGGTAGAAAAATCTGATAACAGTGCAAATTGATTTCTCTCTCTGGTAGTATTTCCCATCAGAAGGAACAGATTCCTTTACTGGGAAGGCAACAGGTTATTGCTTTCTTACCATACAGATTTCTAGTAACCCATCAGAAGGGAGGCAACTGCTGTTTGTTGTTAGGATACTATTTCTGAGCAAGTGATTAGCTGCTGATGGAGGTATATGATATGCCTTCAGATCAGTGACAGAGAAAAATCCAAGCCTAATATTTGGAGACTGGTAGCTCAGTTCGTTATTTGCTTTCAAGAATTGTACACCTTTCCCACACTGCTTTTGATCTGAGAAAAGGCTTTTGTCTTTATGCCAAAGACTTCAATGGCTCCCTCCTCTCTCCCCACAGCTTGAATTACTCCAAGCCTGGTCACCACCATGACACAGTACATCACCTGGATACTGTTCTCCCTCTAGGTTTGCTTTGCTCAGTACAAATTCCAGATATCCAGCTGTGCAGAGCTCAAGGTCAACAAGTGACCAAGAGGTGGAACTGCATATGAGGGTGACACAGGCATGAGAAGCACTTGGTGGAGCATTCACCTGCCTTTTAATTAAGGAGCAGAAATCCATCTAAAGCTAGGTGTCCTATTCAGCTTGAATCTAAAGCAGGCTCCAAGTCACCCTCCAGCTCAGCGGCAGAAATGCCTTCCCTACCATGAAAGTTCATCTCTTCTAGGGGAAAAAAACTGCAGATACTCCCCTCTTTTTGAAAGTCAAAGGTCAACATATTAAAAGTATGGCCCAGCTTGACTTAGGAATTCCTGGAGTAACAGGGCAACCATGTCTCTTGAGGACACTGAAGCCTTTGACCCTGAGAGGGGAAAAGAGTATCAGCAATGCACAGTCACACAAAGCATGTTTCTACATAGCTGTATCATACCCACCTCAAGAGGCATAAGCCTTCCCTGGTGTAAAACGAAGACAAAAATAAATACTGTGTCAAAAAAATAAAACAGAAACAGAAGCACAATAAAACTCAGCAATAACTCTCACCAGAACTGCTCACTGACATCAGCTAGCCAAGCCTCCACTGGGATAAATGACATAGAACTTCCTATGATAAACTAATAAAAGAGATTTCTATGAGTAATCATTGATTTGACAGGAAGTCAAACAAATCTATCCATCACTGCTGACATGTGTCTACAACCTTCCAAACAAAGCAGCGTCTACAGAGAAAAATTGAGCAAACTGCCCACACTGTCTGAAATGCCACATAAAGACAACCAGCGTCTGACGCCTCGATCGAATGCTCCCTGCCATTCACTCCTGGCTCTGTCTTTGATCCCTTCTGGATTCATTTCTGAAGCCTACAAACATCAGACAAACCCTCAGCTTCTCCTCCCACATCCTGCCCCTGCATGATACAGTCTCCATCTCCATCAGAGAAAAGGAGAACAAAAAACTGAGTGGTTCCATCCCACCCCTCTTCTGCCCATTGATGGAAGATTATCTACTGCAGGCTCTTTGTTACCAGGTGGTGTGTGTATCTGGCCCAGAACTGAGACAAATGATTCTTGGTCATTGTAAGAATTTGATGCTCTGTGCACAGCAAACTCCAGCTGTCACAGCTCTGAGCTCTGACCGTTGACAATAAGTCAAATCCCACCCCTCAGCCCAGGAAGATAAGGGCTTAGCTACTTCCTTTAATTCTGGAAATGCTTTAACAATTAACAAACAAGTCAGGAGATTATAGTGCTTTTCCCAAGTAAATGGTGATTCAACTGAGCTCTGGGAAGCCTGGCTGGAGGCAGTCTCAGGAGGTGAGCAACATGGAGCTCAGCAAGGCTGGCCCGAGTCCCAATACAGTGAGATGCTACCACTTCTAAATTATACAGGTTGTTTGTCAGTGGGGTGTAATGGCAGCTCAAGCTACCATAAAGACAATCATCATGCTCAGACCAGTAAGGCTGGGCTTTAAGGGCTCTACATGCACATGCCTCTAGAGCAACATCAGCTTCTGAACCCTTCCAGAAGTACCAATTCTACCAGGCATGCAATACACCTTACCTGTAAGACAGACCAGGCGGACAGTATTTTGGGTTATCTGCTGCTTTCTCCATTTCTTCCTATGACTATTTCCCTTCCACTCCACCCCTCAGAGGTTTAAGCAGAAGCAGTCCAGCTATGTGGTATAACCCAAGTCTCCCTTGTTACCTGCCTTCTCCTGGAACATCTCAGCAGCCCTGTGAGATGCCACAGCATATTGGCACGCTACCAGAGAGCAACGTTTCAGAGAAGGCAAAGCCAGACTTTACCAGCAGAGCCTGGAAGCCAGGGCTCAGGTTCCATCTGTGAACTGAGATGACACTCAGAAACAACAAGAATACTGCAATAAGAGCATAACCTGCTTAGTTTGCAGCAGTGACTTTGGTTTGCTTCTTCCCCTCATCCTACTGAACTAATGAGCAATGAGCCCTTCTAATATTTTCCATAGAGGTAAGTAATCCCTAAAAGAAAGTCCTTGCCCCAGTTTCTGGGAGAAGTGCCGCAACTTCAGCCGGAGTCATGCGTACACAAAAGTCAGCTGGACGCACGGTTTCCCAGACAGCAAGACTCTTTTGTGCTAATACTGTCTGCAGCTCAAGTGAAAACATCCCTGGAAATGGCAAATGAAAGCAAACAAAGAGGCTGAGCATGGGCATGCAGCAAGGCCAGGCTTGGAGCAAGGCTTCATGAGGCTTCAGTGCGTCTCCCTGAGCTATGGATTACCTGGTTGCTACAGACAATGCCAAAGCCCTCAGCTTCCCCAGCTCCACAGTATATTGGCTTTTCCAGGGCAGCTTCTGCAAACACAGCAACTCCCAGAAAGCAATCACTAAAAGGGTCTGAAGGCAATCAAAGGAACTTCAATTAGAAATGCAGATGATCCCTCACTGCTGATTCAGGACAGCATGAGCTTAGTACTAACCTGTGCAAACATAAACACAACCAAATTCTTTAATCATCACAAAATCAAATCCCTCCATGCTGCGTTAGCTGGGCTGTCCTGTGCATCTGTGCTGGCACAAGAGACAGCTTCCAGCTGACAGCACAGTACCGATCAGCAGGACTTTTATGCTGACTTTAATCAGCACATATAAAAGGGATAAAAATCCCATTTCCAGTCCTTCCCAAGCTGCTACGTTGATACATACAGAACTAGTAGGCAGATATTAATAGGAGACTTTTTTTTTAATTGTAGGTTTTACTTCTGATTTCAAAAGCTGTATTTGATCCTAAAGTCCTCAAGGCTTAGATATTTATAATACATTCAAATGCAATCCAAACAGAGCATATACCTTTCTTCAAAAACTCCCTGCTGCTAGACTCAGCCTCTTTAAAGCAAAGACAGCGGGATTTATTTAGAAAATTTATATACTGGCTCTCAATAACATAAGACAATTTGAAACAAAACAGCGTTTACACAAAATTTGGAAGCCATTCTCCAGACAAAAAAATATAAGCAAGTGGAACTATCCCATTCCCTGCAAAGTTGCTTTGTCTTACTGGAAACAGGTTCTACTTGCCTTGGGCTTTGGTGTTGGAATTCACCTAGCTATGTCACACTAGGATTTCCAATTTTTGTAGTTAAGAGAGATGTGAAATAAAATGGAAGTAAAGAATGGCTCAGGCTTGAGCTCTGGGAGGAATAAAGAAAGGTTTGAGGGCATCACTGAAAAACATCTTGCTTGTGGAAGTAGAGTCAGAAAAGGTTCTATGCACAAAAGCTTCTTGTTTTCTGCTCTGTGTCATTTCTCTTCTTCCCTTCTTCCTTCCATACAGGCTAAACTGAGAACCAGGCATTCCTTCATGATTCCGCTCTTTATTAATCCAGAATACCTTTGCCTTGAAAGCAGCTTTTATGTCCTACTTTATCCTTCAGTTCCCTGAGCAGCTTCCCTGGTTTCCCTGCTCTCTGCTGTAAACACGCTTCAGAAAGTTATAACTGACTGCACAGCTCCCAAACAAGCCTGAAACAGCAGCGAGGCTCTGTCCTCCACCACAGCCCTTCAAGCATGATTTGGGACAGGCAACACTCAGGACCAGCTGAAAATCTTTAAGCTTGGTACCAGCTTCCTGGAGGCTTTGACCACGAACAGTTCTAGGTGCAGGAGCTCCAAAACGCAAAAGCATAAATCATTGCAATCCATGCATCCCAAATGCAATAGTCCAATTCACTCAGGGGAAATCGGTTCTTGTGGCAAGAGAAATGCATGATCTGAAGACTCATGATTAGCACATTCACAAGACAATAAGGGAAAAGAGCTCCCCAGGTACTTTATACCACTGCCAAGGAGCAACAATTGAAATCACCAGCAGCAAAGACAGGAACTGGAAGCTTCAGATGCTACTAGAATAGCAGCTTCTCATTTCAATGCAGTTAAGATTTTCCAACACCTTACAATGTTTTGGCTCAATCCCTATGGCAGAAGCAGGCTGCCAAGATGCAGAGTGCAGTGGCAGCAGGTGATGGCAGGATATGGAGAAAGGAAATGTAAATATTTGGGAGACTGGCCCAGAGCAGAGACAAAGGCTGTTTGAGACTTGGAACATCCAGACTAGGGGAAGCAGCTCATAGAAATGCAGATTAGCAGGGACTTTCAGCAACTTCCTGGGAGGTGGCGGGTGGCAGGATATGATACTTTGTCCAAACAGATAGGTGGGTTCTAGAGCTAGTGGGAAGTGTCCACGTGCCTGGCTGTAAAAAGAACTGATGTTCTACTTAGATGGTATAATCGCCCTAGGTCAGAAAGAGCCACCTATTTCCAAGGGTGTAAACAAAAAAGCTGAAAGGTCAACTACATGACTGCCTCCTAGACCTCAACATTTAAGGGGCAACAGGTAACTGCACTAAACAGAGTGGAAGAGATTGTCTTGAAACTGGACTAATTCACTGAAACAGCCAGTTTGCACATACCCAGCATACAGGAAACCTCTCAGCGATAGGTTTGCTCCTCTTAACCACTGGAAGGAAAACAGCTCATGAAGAAAGGTGCTGCTAGGCACAAGCTAGTAAGTGGCTGTTCCATGTGATGAAGAGTAGCAGACTGTGGTCCTAATTGGCACGGAGGGAAGGAGGAGGTGGGATGAAGTTCTTGGTTCCACCTCCACTGTTCTGAAATCAGGAAATGCCAAATGTTGATATCCTCCATAAATATCTATTTAAAAACATTGCTTCCCCCACCCTTCCTACTGCTTAACCTCCTACACTAACCAATTTATGAGCACAAACACAACAGCAGCTCCTGGCTCATGGCAGTAAAAACCAACCTAGTTTAGAAACTGACCTTCAGCTTTGCTGTTTTTATCTCATCTGTTTCCTCTCCATGGAAGTGAGTACCCTGATAAAGTCTTCTGATGAGCCATCTGGAGGAAAGGGCAGCCAGCCTCCCACTCCCAAAAATCTAGCACCCAGAATGTGGATTCAGAACAAAAAACTAGTGTTGGAAAGGTCTCTACACACACCAGAAATAAAAGAGAAACCCCGCCTTCTGCTGCCAAGGCATTACTATCAATGTTACTTTTGTCAATGTTAAAGCCTAAAAGCCTCAGATTTCCTTTCCACAGAACTTCCTTACTTTTCAAGAACCCCTATGTATCAGTCTTCATGGTATTGTCCACAACATGACACAGTCATCCAAGGGGAACCACAGCTTCTCCATTAGGACCAGCATGAGACAATCCCATGCCTTATTCTCCAGGCTGAGCTTGCTTCTCTGTCATGACCTTCTGAAGCAAGATCGCCCAGCCCAGCAAGAACAAGGACTGCAAACTGGTCTTGTTCAAGAGTCCTTTAAAGATCAAGCATGAGTCTGAGGCACATGCTGTTGACCCAATGGAAGTCCCAATGTGCAGATACACCTGATGTGTAGATCTAGCTCTGAAATGAGCAGAGGGAGAGAAAACCTCATTAGAAAACCCTGCTGGTGATTTGATCCAGAGCATCCTGGCAGGCCCAGGACAAGGACAGCTCAGTGTCTGGCCTGCTGCAGAAATCAAGATATCAGCCAGAGAAGGGTTTTGAGCATCTTAATACTGAACTTATTACCCAGAAAGCCACATACATCTCTCTACTGCAAAAGGCCCTTACCTATCCATACCTGAAGGAAGGCATTAACACCTACAACCATACCAAGGATTAGAAAAGGCCCAATGAATAGTTAGTAATTCTCTACTAACAAGCTAAAAGAAAGCCACTGGGGATGGGGGAGACCATCAAACTTCTATTTCCAGCTGGATAGGAAACAGAAGAAAGGTCTCCAAGGTCCACAGGCTGAAGGTATGAGTCCATAAACCCAGAAGAGTGATCCCAGAAGGAAGGGGGCTGTATCCCATCAAGGAACAGAAGAAAGTCTCTTGTGGGAAGTAGGATAATGTTGGAAAAACAGTAGAGGTTAAATTGGGAAAGATCCCCCAGGAAAGCTGGAATGAAGGAAAGGTCTCAGGTTGCAAGTGGTAATCGATTGCCGTGAGGTTCCACTTGAAGTCTTAATCTTGCTAAGAAAGCAAGTATCCATTCACAGGAAACAGCTGAGAATGGGACAACAGCACCTGCACCTTTTGAAGACTCCCAGGAGCAGGTCCCAGCCTACAGCAAGATCAGATCCACAGAGACAAAACTCCAGCACCCCACAATCTTCCCACAGCCACCAAAGTCTTACTGAACTTTCCTCCTCCATGTGTAGCCGTCTCCTCAGACAAGCATCCTGTTCTACCAATGCAATATTGTGCCATTGAGAGGACCAGGTCCTCACCAACACTGCAGCAGAGGATCTCAGGCATTATGCAGAAAATGCCAAGGAACAGCAGTATTTTAACTCCTACAATCACAGAACTAAGTAATCAAAAAAGTGTCCTGTTGCCCTTCAACTCCATCCTAATGCTCTTCTTTAGCAGGAAGGGGATGGCTGTTAATGAAACAAACAAGGTGACTCCAAACCTGTCGCCAAATACAATCTGTGCCATGGTAAAAGCTGCAGTAAGCAGAGAGCTGGTGTTAGTGTGGCATTTCCCAGAGGAACTCTGGGTAATGAATAGAAGCCAAGGAAATGGCTTTTACCATGTGAATGAACTAGATAAGGTCATTAACATAGTGCCTTTCAACAGGAAAATTTGGCTTTGATGAAATTCTATTCTGTGAGCCAGTGTCTACTTTCTGATTTTGATTTCACTTTTCTGGAGTGGGATGTGTTTGGATTAAAACATCTTTAAAATACCTGAGCTCCAAAATCTTTTCATCAATGTCTTTTACAAGGGCATGGTTTGCCAGAAATAGTTGTTTGCTTTGCTTGCCTATTCTCCCTCTAATACTGAGCCTTGCGGAAGAGCTTCACCTTCCAGGATGGTCTATGAACTGACACAGGAATCTAGGGTGGTGGTGTGCGAGATGCAGTCTCAAGTGCAGGAAGAGGTGAGTTTTCAGATTGGTCTATCTGAGCTGGCACCTATAGTGCCTGACAGGACTTCCAGCTGGAAGCCTCACACTCTCCAAGAAATTTTGAACATCTGGTTACTTGTCACCACTGTCAGAAGTGTTCCCATCCCAAAAATGCCTTCCTCTAAATGTTTTGTTACAGCTTCATTTGCCTTCACTCAATAAAGCCACACAGTTAAGACAAGTAATTTAGATACAGATTTTGGTAACATCTCATTCAGACTTTTGCAGGTGGAATAGTTTGGATTTCATCTCAAAATTATTTCCTGGAAGGAAATGCTTGCAGAAACAATTTCAAGCACTCAAACAGAAACAGCCTCCAAACCACCATAATGCCATATCTCAGTCTAGCCCATGCAAAAATATGTCCAGATCTTTGTGCAATACTGTGATTTCCAGCAAAACAGAGCGTTCAGTTCCTCTCTTTTGCCACTATGAGTATGAGCAGAACCATATATCTTCTGATTCATGGAACTTCTTTACAAACCTATCTTCAGAGCATCTCATCTCCCATCTGGCGCTTCACCGAGTTCAAGGTAGGATGCTGCTATGGGATGTACCAATAGTGTGCATTAAGTCATCCTTATAGAGAAATCTTCTCACTCACCTGAAATCCCATTTCCTTGAAATCAGTCTTCCCTCTTCAAGTGGTGCACAAAAACTCCCTCAGTTCTCATCCCTTTCACCCTGGGAGTCTGAGTGAACCATTTTCCTAGTAAGCTGCTAGGCAGGAGCATCTTTTTTGGAGCTATGTGTTGTTCCATAAGATAGCAAGAGGGAAGCTATTTTCTGATATAAAAGATAGTTTATCTCCCTTGACAGATTTCAAGGCAGTTTTAAAACTCCTAACAATATGCTGGGTTTTCCCTATTATAGCTCTGATAGAGAAGGAGTGATAAGACATGTCAGTGTTATTAACCTGAAAATGTTACAGAATTCTTGAAATGTAACCCAAAGCCTATTAAAATTCTCCTTGTAACCCAGAGGTCACTAAAATAAAGTGAATATCTTAATGATGCCATGTGCCTTCATCATAGACGCTGGGTGTACAGACACTCTCCCTTTTCTGGCTGTGTGCCTAAAGCCACCAGCACACCTTCACCCAAAACACATAGCGAGCTCTCAGCCATGGCCGAGATGCACATACTCTTGATGCCTACATTAACACTGTCATCATCTCAAGCTGACTGTTCCTTATGCCTGACCAGTTGTTGACCAGTACCTCTGGCAGAAGCTTTCGCACAAATCACACCTAAATGGTTCTTTTGATATACTGGAAGTGAAAGCCATCTTTCCTCTAAAGCAGTACTGCATATATTTAAAGGGAGATAGTTATTCTACATCAAGAATTCACCCTTCCTGGGCACACAGGGGTCATCTTCTAAAGTAATTCTAGATTTACTCAACTCTCATTTAACGCAGCATTGCCTTTAACAAGGCAGAGCAGATACCTGAGAGTCAGAGACAGCTGGTTTAGCAGCACAGTGCTTGTACAGTGCTCAGGAAGGTGGCCTTTAGTATGAAGGACAGTATCTCTTCAGGATATAACACCTCCCACACTCCCTTGCTTCAGGCTGTTTTGCCAAGGCCCAGAGCTAAATGCATTATTGACAGCCCATAAGTTAGGGTTGTGCAGTTCTAGAGTCCTTTTCCTGTTCATAGATTCATGTCTAGAAGCTTCTGATTTCTGCACGTTTCCAAGCAATTTTTCATAAAGCACTACTTTAGTATAATGATAGTTTGAATCTCATGTTCAGTCTGTGCATAATTTTATTAACCAATTTTACTAAAATTAGAACAAGAAATAACTTTTCTTGCCTATCAAACAGCAAGTGACAGCAAGAGTTGCAAGTTTACCAAGCTTAATCACTGATATTCAGAATTTCATCTGTCCTACAACTTTAGCTTCTCATGTAGAAAGCTGGTGGAAGAAGAGAATGGGAGGCAAACTGAAATCTCCTTCTGACTGCAAGACACTCATGGTCTTCAATTCTAAAAGCCAAGCATGTGCTTTCTAACTAGAGTAGAAGCAAAACAGAAGACCAGGTAAAACTTAAGTATCTGCAAGGCCTGGTACCACAACAAACACAATTTTTGCTGGGGGAGAGGCAGAAAAATAACCAATTTAGAGACAGAAGAATCAATGATCAAAAAAACAGTTACTGCTGCCTTGATTAGCGTAAGTGGGACAGAAAGCTCTGAAGGTTATAATACCATTTAGCTGCCAAAAAAAATAATGAAGTTTCAAAAGAACTGGAAAATAGTTTTCAAGAATGTAGCAGGTACATTGGGGGTTTGGAGCATGTGGATGTGGCTATCTGCACACATGTAAAATTTGATGAAGGCTTATTTTAATATTATGGAGTATTATTTTGACTCTGACATGAGCTTAAGCAGTGATTTGGGTTATCCTGAATTTCTAATCTTGAGGTTAATTGACAATTGTCACTGAGAATGTCTCTACTAATTGGTAAACTTGATTAGACTTAAAATCTTTGGCACTAAGCCTCCATATTTGGACAAAAAAGTCTTCTCACAATCATAACATACATAACATAACATAAGCAAAGTTAAATCACCTTTTTGCGCCATTTTGCTTGCTATGCATTGTAAGCTGAGTTTGATCATTCATTTCCCATATTCTTTGATATCACAATATAAACGAACAGCATATATTTAGTCAATAACATTCATTGAAAAAGAAATCTCAAGTCTGTTCCCAACTCTTAAACAATCTGTGCAAATTTGCACAGACAAGGCTGGTAACAAGGAGAATGTCCTGGCCAAGGATTTCCAGACACAGTTCTGCCACAATCAGGGGCTGGTAGACATTTCACTGTTTTCACTTGCTCTCCTGTTTGCTCTTTCTGGCATATATCAGATCTTTTATGTGTTTGCATAACTCCAAGGCAAGCTGGCACTGATCTCAACTGAAGCTTTTGAGTTCCAGTATCATCAAAATGCTAACAAATCCAGAGTATGTTGAAAATCACCCAGCTACCTTGTTTTGTATTAATATAGATTCACTTAATGAAAGAAAATGGAAAGTTACACTTAGATCTTGGAATGCTTCCTCTATACATTATTCAGCCTGGCAATGCCATACTGACTTGGCTGGGCTAAACATTTAATTACAGATTCTTTCTCTTTTTTGTTTCCCTGATGACATTTAATCCTTTCAGCTGTTACAAATGACTCTAGAATTGGGTGCTCTTTAACCAAAGCACAAGTTTTTTCATAACTTTTTTTTTTCCTTTTTTGAATGTTTGGGGATCCTGGTGAGTTTTTTTAATCAAAGCACTGGGTCGAATTGACTGACTGGCATAAACAGACCTGACTGCATTGACAACTGAGGCGTTATGTTCATTGAATATGCTGCCTTCATTTTCCTCCTCCGAGAAATCAAAAGAATGGCTCTTTTCTTGCCAAGCCCCTTATGCTCTTCTCTACCAGAACGCAGATTAGATTTCCCCCAGTTCTCTTCCCCTGAAACCCTTGCCTACCAGGACTAGCTTTTATTTTCCCACGCTCTGTCATTTCCACTTGTGAAAAGTACCAAAAGTAAATATTTCACTCCTGTACTCCTTTTTCAAAGAACAGCAGAAATCCAGCCAGACTGTACAATCAGATTATCCTCATCCAAGGATACAGACATCTATCATTTACTAACTCTTTAAGTCAAACAAGTTATGCAGAGCTCTGTGCAGCACTCCTTTATTCAGTCAGGCCGGTGACTGGGAAATGACAACAGCAGCACAATAAATTTTGGGCCCTTTCAAGATGCTGACTTTGAATGTATTTTCACAAGCACAATGCAACCCCTGCCTCTTTACCACTTCTTCCTCAGTGGTTTCAGTCACATTCAGATGCACAATAACAGACACAGTATTGAGTGTCTGAATCCCAATTGTACCAAAATGAGTTTGGTCATGCTCAGCAGACCTGATCTAATGGCTGTGGAGCTAACAGAAAGAGTCCTCCTAGTAATTGCAGTTAGCTTTGGAGCAGGGTTCGTGTGAGAAGTAGTATCAGAATCCATACCTGTGGTGGACCACTGGGCACAGAGCCTGCACAAAAGAGCTGCAAACAAGTTTGCTCCAGTCTATTTCTCCCACATCCTGTTAAATGCTAGAGGTTGATTTTGGCACTAATGACACAGGGAAATACCTCAGGTGTTACACTCCCTGCTGCGTCAAATACATCTGCCCCCAAATGCCTGTCCGTACAACAGAATGGGTTACAGACCAGGGTGCAAGACAAGCATAGCCTGCTGTTAAAGGGCAAGGGGACACTGAGCCAAGCTGCAGCTAAACCTTGTGCCCTAGAAAGGATCACAAATCAGATTTTACTTACTCGCACTTGCCTCATGAGGCAGTGCAAAAGCTGCAGCACTGCTGATGAAAGAGTTGAGCATCAACACTTGGGCTGAGAAATTAATGTGAGAGGTTGCATATTACAAAGGCACAGTGCAGGTAAAAGTCCTGCTCTGACTTCCAATTGCATCCCAGTAAGAACAGCATTCAACAGGAACAAAGACATAAGCAATAGATTATCCACTCATTCCTGAGCTCTCAGTGCCTTTATTTGATCTCCTGCTTAGAGATTATCTTAACCCTATGGGAACGGAGGCCATGCCCTGAGGTACATGATACCAGTGGGCCAGCCTCTTTGGGAAACTGAGGAAAGACTTCCTCTGTACAAAATAACTGCTTAGAATATCACAAACATCTCTTCTCCCAAGCATGTCTACTGTCCTCATGTCCTGTTCACCTTGCTCAGTTCTTTGCTGTTTCTGTTTATACCTTGGCTATTCCTGTCTAAGCCACAGCAGACAGCAGCATGGCAGTGTCTGGCTTTCCATACAGGCTACAGGGACAAAGGACACCATGTAGGTTTTTCTGGTAATTTATTCTGCAGAAGTTTCTTTCATGCTGTCTGTACAACTGCTCATCCATCTGACCATCAGATTCCTGCTTCTAGGAACTTAATTTTCCCCCAGACTGAGAGAAGGCTCAGAGATAATTAAATACTGAGAAATCCTAGGGGGAAAAAATATGCTGGAAATGGGAAGAGACAGAGCCAAATTAGTGCCTCAACTGTCATGTGAGCTGACAAAGAATGCCTGTTTTTCATGGCAAGCAGGCCTTTCAGCATCAGCGCATATGAACCAATCTGCCACAGCAAGTACCAGCTCATGACTGCAAGTAGTTAAAGGGCATGGAGGAAGGAGAGAGGAATCCAGTGGTCATGTGGGAAGAGCTAATATTATGAAGGGAGAGGCAGAGGTTAGGAAAGTAGGATACAAAATCCAGTGGCTCATTAGTTCTGCTGCTTATGGAGCAATTGCCTGGCATCACCTTCATTGCTGGCTGCTGAAACAGCAAAGTTTAGCTCAAAATGTCACAAACATCTTTCTAATACCCTCCCAAAGAAAAACACCTTTTTAGCAAGCAATAAGGCAGCAAAACAGCCCCAATAGGAAGGAACAACTTCCCTTTCCAGCAACTGTGAAAATAAGCAAGGTCAGACACCAAAAGCATCATGTTTATGGTCTAAGCCCAAATCCACTCATGTTAGTGGGAAAATGTTTAATACACTCCAGTTGTGACCTCTAGCCACCCCTCCTCACAGCTTCAAGATCAAAGCTGACAGCAAAACAAGGCTGTTTCTGCCCCAGCTTCATCTTGACATCAGAAGAGCCTGTGTTGAGTGCCTGGTGTCTGTTACTGCAAATAACCGTTGCATATAACTTTGAGCTGTGTCTCCTGCAGTCTTAGCCCTTCCACTGGAGCCTTCCCTGTGATCCAGGTAGGTCCAGGGCCAGAGAGCCCAGTTGGCATGCTCTTCATCCACACCAGAACCAGCAAAGCATCCGGGAACCAGACACCAAACTCCTTTCACACTCCCTATTCTCCAAGAAGTCTCATAGTGATCCCAGATCACAGCATGGGTCCCCAGTGCCCATGCTGGCTACCTTCCTACACTGAGCAGTTTTGGAAGTACAGCTACAAGACTTTTCTAAAGTGCTCCCAAAAGTTATTAAAAAACATGCAAACGCACTTGCAAAATGACTAAGGTTACAAAATCAGGGATGCCTAACAAGGTGCGTGAGCTCTGAGGGCTCAATGTTAAGTGATATAATAATAGGATCAGGCAGCATGGCCTTTGTGAAGAGGTGGCATGATTAGAAAGAGCCAGCACAATAATGCTCCAGGTCCCATTTTCTGCAAGTGTCTGGCACCCTCTCAATATGCCCTTTAAGGACAGCTTACTCCTCTGCAAGCCCTTCTCTCCTCTGTCATTTCCCTTTTCTCCCCTGATACCAGCCACACATTTTGACCTTCACCCACTGTCATCTCCTCATTGTGAGCTTTTTAAGCAACAAACATTTTTGGCTCCCTCTTTTCTCCTTTCTGGTCCCGAAAACACAGAAGAGATGTAGCTGCCAACTAAGGCAGTCTCTCCTAGCTCACTGTCAGGCTTAACACAGCCCATTCAGACTCACAGGGAAACATCTGTCAGCTATCTGCAGACCACTTGGCTGTGAAAACAGCAGAGGAATGAAAGCACCTCACTACTTATCTTTACAGCAGCAAATGTGCACTGGAGATGGGCACCAGTTTATACCACCATGACCACAGAAATGAGGATTTGTGGGAGACTTCAGTATACAACACTGCATGCACAAACCCCTGGCTTGCTCCAGATCAGTGGGACAACGCCAAGGTGTTTCACGCCAATAAGCACTTCTCTTGCAGCTCTCACTCCTACAGCTCAGCCAGAGCCAAGACGAACCTGCTGCTTCAGACCACATGGATAGCACAGTGACCTCCCACTGCATTTCTTCTGCTTCTCCATTCAGTTTTACAAGCCAACATAACTGACCTACTGGAGACAGCTTCAGGAGATGATGAGAAACTTTTGTGCACCTAATTGGACCTCATGTCTCTGTCTTTCACTGCTGACAAGGAACTAGGACATCAACAGCAGCAGCTGGATATGCTTTGGAGATGATTGCTCATAGAAGGCAGGACAACAGCCCCCTGAAGAATTAAGGAATTTCACATTTCTGCAGCAGCTCTAAGCTTGAATCCCATGTGTACCACTTCTTAGACTCTGGCATCTGGGGAGCCCATGGCAGCAGCAGTAAGATTCATCTGCCCCCTTTTCAGAGTGGGGAGCCAAGTGGTGCAGAGGCTGCTCTTCCACAGTCTAGGGAAGACAGCAACTCAAGCACTGTCCCAGTGCATGCCCAGAAAGCTACCGTGCTCCAGATTCCCAAGATGAGGGAAAAAAAAAAACCCTTGTGCAGAAGTCAAACAGGAGAAAAGGAGGAATAGAATAGTAAAACCCTCTAAATCAGAGCAAGACAGAGATTCTTCAGTTGACAAGTTTGAAATGAGCCTTCTCCTGAATTTCTCCTGCCTCAGAACAGACAGAGCAAGAGGAGCAAACTGCATGGAATGTGGCACAGCACAATGCTAGGCCAGCATCCAACACTGGCTCCATGAGTATGCGTTTAAAGGGGGACCAAGTCTCTGCACTGGCACTCCTCCCAGCCCTGCTGGTGCAAGCTAGTTCTGCTCTTCCTTGCTAACCCTGGGCTTGTCTTGAGCAAGGCCTGCTAAACTCAGAAGACTGCATACCAGAGAGAGCAGTCTGGCACATGGGTGGTCAGTGAGCACATGAGATTCATTTGACTCACAACCTACCCACAACCCTACGGGAAAAGAGAAAGCAGTGACTCAACAAAGCCCTATGTGCTTGTCAGGTCTTCGTTGTCACTTCCCTCTTGACATTTCCATAATCCTGCTGTGCCTGCAATTAAGAATTTAAACAAAATGCCTGCTGCTTTCCTCCTCCTTCATAACACAGAGTAACAAAACTCCACAGGCACCAACTCCTGCTGAAATGAAATGATAAAAATGAGCATCCGAGGTCAGAGGCTTTTTCACAGCTGCTGAGGGATGCGAGAGATGAAAGGACAGGCATGTCAGAATTCCCTCCTCAGGATGTGAAAGTGTAGCACGCAGCCCGATTACATATTTATTTATGGGGAGATACACTGATAGCATCTGTCAAACCTCATTGCAGAGCTAGGAATTGTGCTAGTCAAACCGTGCTCAGCCCTGTGAATTGCCTTACTGGCTCCAATAGTAATCACTGTAAAGGCAGTGGCAGGTGGGTTTAAAGGTCAGATGAACCATTTCTAGTGGAAGCCAAGGCATAGAAGCCTCTCCTGCCTGCAGGGCTATTACACCTTCAGTTCAGAGACAGCCGACAGACACACACAGCCTAAATTTCAGCAGCCTTTATTCTAATACCAATTATTTTCTTCTGGTATCAAACACAAAGATGGGAGGAGATGAAAAGCAGTCTCCAAATCCTCACTCCATGGCTTCTAAAAGAAAAGATGTCCTGCAATCCAATGTATTCCATAGTCTGGGTCATATGGACTTGGTACAATTCAGAGGGGTCTCCTTTCTAAATATAGCAGTTTGTGAAGGGTTTATGGAGTAAACAGGATGCTCAACATCTGCCAGAAGCTGGCAGGCACCACTGATACATCAGCAACACTAATATTTACCAAACCCAGACACAGCCCTAATATTTTTACACCACAACTTGTCCTGCACATGAACGAGATCTCATTGTTCCCCTCCAGAAATACATCACTTGCCCTTCTAAGTAACCTAGCCCTTGTTAAAACATTTCAGTAGCTCCAACTGCTCCTTCTGATGCATGGTTTCTGGCAACAATGAATATTAGTGGTGCTGCCCATTTGCCACCCTCTAATGAGTGCTTCCAAAATCCCTCATCATCTCCCCTAGTTTTGACTGACCAATATAATTATGTCACATGCATATCTTGCCAACATAATTCCATATTGATAAATGTCTTTACTTCAGATAATGAATGGGGAGAGCCAGGGACAATAATTGCTCATTATTTTCCCATTATTTTTGCTTTGGTGATATGTAAATGAACCAAGAATCTTTGCAGTTCTCTATTTTGACAATTCAATGGCATTAGCCATTTCAGCAGTTGCTTTAACAAGTCTGATTTGCTAGGTTTATTTCCAAGAAATTATGCCACTAGCAATTTGTCTATTTACTCGCAATTCCTTCAGCATTCAGTCTGCAACTGTCTGCCTGCATACCCCACTAGAGAGGCTCAGGGTTTTGCCAGTTCCTGTCCTGTGATCCTTATTCTGCAGAATACAAAAGAACAATAATTTTAAAAGAAAATAATAATAAAAAAAAAATCACAACCCTTATCTAAAAAGACCAGGCAAAAAAGAAAAACCTATGACTGATACCCAGCCCATCATAGCAATTGACCCTTCCTGGCCAATTCTCCCCAGTTTACATACTGGTTATGACATACTGTGGTACAGAACATCCCTCTAGCTAGTTTGAATCAGCTGTCCTCGCTGTGCTCCCTCCTGACTTCTTGTACCCCTCCTCACTGGCAGAGCATAAGAGACTGACAAGTACTTGATCAGGGCAAGTGCTACTAAACAACAACTAAGACACCAGCATGTTCTCAACATTATTCTCCCACTAAACACAAAACACAGCACTATACCAGCTACTAGGAAGAAAATATACTCTATCCTAGGCAGAACCAGGACGAATATCCATTTGGACAATCTGGCAGAGCAGGATGAATTCATCCATTTATGCATTCATCTAGTTAGCTGAGGACCATTCTGCATACCTACAGCTCAGCTGAGCCAGAAAGCTCCAGCAAAGGACCAGGCCCTTTCTACCATGCCTCAGCATTAGTCCATCATGCTGCTAACAAAAGCTATGATACAGCTCTGGAGGTCACTCATCACAACTGAAAGGCAAAGATAGGAAAGAAACAGGCCATCCTCAGGAGCTGGTGCTGAAAGACTCACACAGCAAAAAGGTTTTGCTAAAGAAGCATTAGAACAGATGCTGTAGTTGAACTCACTTCTTTCCAGTGTGGGAGCCCTACAAAAAAGGAACTTATACCTTGAAAAGCTAAAGGCTTCTAGAAGCCCATGTATATATTGCTTCATATTTTACATTGTGAGTATTCAGTGTTGCTGTAAGGGGTGACAGAAGAAACAGAAGTGCCTCAAGGTGCATAAACAGTAATTAGTGTTGTGCCATCAGACTGCTCAAACACAAGAAAACATACTTTAATGCCTCACAAATCACCGTTTCTGGAGCTAATGGGTATTGATCATTCTGCTCCAGCAGTTCCACCTGCACACTGACCACTAACCCATTGCTGCTGGAATTAAAGATGTCAAACATCCATCAGACAGACATACACATCTTTCTGAGCCAATTCACAACCAAAACAGGGACAAGTTCAGGATCTTGTCATCCCCCTCAGCAAAGGGAAAAAAGAGGGTTGTCAACCAGGCATTTGGAACCAAGAGGTCACAAATCCAATCACTTTACCCTACCCAAGAGCAGCTAGATGAGAAGTCCAGCAGACAAACAATACTTTTCCTTTGATTGATTTACACATTGTGAAAGTTGGAGTCAGAAGAAGAGAGCAAAGAGAAACCTATTCTGGCTTGTCTACAGTATCTGCTTCAACAAAATTGAAAAAGTCCTTTTGGAATGCTTCTAAACTTCTCAAAGAAGTCAAAGAAAGGTCTGAAATGAAAAGTCAGCTCAACAGAAAAGCAGCAAAAAGGAAGAGCTTGCAAAAATGTCAGCACAAAATACTTGTATTTTTCTCCCCAGGGGTTTTTATTATAAAACAATCTGGTGCAATCACTCAAGAGTCATGATTAGCACCTGTGTTAGCAAATCTTCATTTGGTGCAGAAACAAATAAAATGGATTAAAATGCCTCCAAGCACAGCTCATTTGAGCAGAGGAGGGCCCAGCTCTGAACTGTTAAGAAATCAGTTTTCTTTAAGTACTTCAAATGGGTTTGCAGAGAATTACCCCTCCCTTGGCTGGCCTGAAGCAGACCATGAGGGAGGGAAAAACAGTGACCACAGGCTTCTCTCTCCCTCTTTTCCTCCTATAGGACATACTTTTGCCTTACACTGACCCATATAACACAGTAGCAAGTACAGGGTAGCACTGCCCTTCATTCATGAGGGAATGGCATCAGCTTCTGACTATGACTAGATGCTGGACTTTTAAGCACAGCTTAAAGCGACTGCAGCTGTTTCTGGATGTCAAAGTGTGACCTAAGCTGCCGTTACCAGGAATCTCACTTGGAAACAAGCAAGTATCATACACCTGCATGCTTTGCATTCTTCTGTCTCTCAGGAATGCCCTGTGTGATTTTATGTGCTGGGACAGCTAGAACAGCTACGCATCTTCTGGGCCACTGTCAACTTGAAGGGCACTACTTCTCTATGCTCACTTAATCACTAGGCATAGAGAGGCTTTGCTGGCCTTCTCCCCATAACCATCACAGAGTCTTTACATTCACCATATTCTTCTTATCAAGAGAGCGCCAAACTATTCCATGTATTTTCTGTAATTCTCCAGCACCTGGTTTACATATAGCACTGCTGTTTGCACATCATGTCAGCTATTGCTGCAACAACTTACTGTATCGTCTACAATATTTCCACAGCTTGTGCTAAAGGGCCAATTGTGCAACTGGTTGCATATGATCAAGCAACAGAATCTTATCATCTGAGATACAATCAACATGAATAAGAGTATTAGTCCCAACATGGATCTGAGCACTTCAGATCTACACCAGTTCTGGACTTCAAGGGCTGTCCAACAAAGTAATAGCAATAGGACAAGAGAAAATGGTCTAAAGTTGTAGCAGGAGAGGTTTAGATTGGATATAAGGAAAATATCTTCACCAAAAGGGTTATGAAACATTGGAAGAGGCTGCTTATGGAAGTAGTTACCATCTCTAGAGGTACTTAAGAGACATGTAGATGCAGCACTTTGGGACATGGTTTAGTGGTGGACTTGACAGTGTTAGGTTAACAGTTGGACTCTAAGATTTTCAAGGTCTTTTCCAGCCTAAATGATTCTATAAGGTGACACGGATGCAAAAGAGGTATAACCTCAGTGTCCCTGCAGGCAGTATCTCATTATCAGCTAGTATCTTATTTCCATGTATCAGTCTAGGCATTTTGGTGCAGAAGCTGTGTCCCAGTTGAGGGCCTCTTCAGAATGCAGCAGCCCCCCAACACATCTTCCCTTCTCCTTTGGTGACGGCAACCTTCTGTCAAAGGGATGGGTCAGATGACATCATTCCCTAGACTAGATGCCACCAGCTGGAGCACGCATGGTAACTATGCACTCATCCCATCCTGAGGCAAGCCAGAAAATTTATACAACACACTAATGGAAGTCCTTCAGGTCTCCAGCAGAGACAGAAACAGCATGTTTGCTACTATGTGACCAGCTACTGGACAACATTTGCAACATTTAACTCCAAACAGCTTCCAAAACCTAGCACATCTATAGATAGGGTCTCCCCTCCCGGAGTGCAAATTCCCCAAGCTGCATAGAGGCGGTTCTCTGAGTGACAGCACTGAACAGCTCGAGAGCTACAGCGAGTAACACACAACGACTGAACAGATGTGATCCAAGCAGCACTTGCAGGTAAACTACTGGCGTCAACCCATATCATGTATGGACAGGTACAACAGCCAGAATCAGGAGCTGTGGAAAGCAATAATTCTCTCATCCAGAAAGTTCATGTACTAAGCATTCAAACCCCCAGAACGCTGAGGTCCATCTCTCTGCCTGGAATAATAATGAATAGAAAGAAGTTGCTGCTTTTCAGTTACTGGTATGAAATAACAGCTCCTTGCTATCAGAGTGAAGCACAGAAGGAGCAGGAAAAGAAAAATATACACACCCAAAAGCACAAAAAGGCTGTAGCTGCTCAACAGAGGATTCAGGCAAACCCAGCCAGACCAATCACTCCACATAAATGTGATTTCTCACGTACGTCTGGTACTGTGCAATGCAGCGACTCCCCCACCCCTTCTTCCTAAGGAGAAGAAAAGGGAGGGGAAAATGAAGAATGTCGTCTAACTACAGAGATGTGGGGACAATCTTTACACTCTTTGCTTACAGTTTTGTGTTTTACCACTGAGCTGGTTTAGCAAGGAGCTGAATTATGTTCAGGCATCAGCGAAGGCTGCCGCAGCATTTCCTGCTGCCGCAGGGAAAGATTGTTGCTGCCACCTGCAGCCTAACCTCTGGAGACAGCTTTCTTCTTAAAACACCTGCGTGGGATGTATGGGGCTAATGAGGTATTGTCTCTGGAAGAGGCACTTGGAAAGGTTTCCAGGTAGCCAGGATCCTGCTAGTCCCACCACATGTGCCATCTTTTGATGCTAAATGACAGAAAATGCTTTGCCCTCCCAACATGACCCTCCAAGCAAATGTGTTATTTATAAACGGGTAATAGAAATCACTGAGGAGAGCAACGAAGCAGCAGAGATCACCAGTCTGGAAGGCATGTTGACTTTATTCTGATGCCATACAAAAATAAACCCCAAAGCCTCAGTATGTGAAACTAACAGATCCAATAGCCTATGGACCGGACCAGGTTATTTTTCCAGCAGGGAGCAGAGTGATAACATCTAGGTTTGAGCAAACTGGGCGATTTGAATCTGAGAAGAGATGTGCAATTAATAGTTGAGCACAGATTGGATATATGAAAATCCTCTCAAGGCCAGAGGTAACGTTAAGCATCTACTTCTCTATAAAAAGAGAATCTCAAAGGGCTCTACATATTCACATTCTATGAAGGCAAAATGCCAGACTATGGAAAAGAATTACTTTCTTTGTGAAACCTTGCCTAATCCCATTTTACTACTAAAATCAACAAACCCCTCAATAGGAAATTGAGCCCAGACTTAAACAGTTCTGTCTTTAGAACAACAAAATCAAAACCACCCGCACCAAAACAGATCCCCCACCACCTGCAGAGCACAGACAAACACACAGCCATAAACCTCAGATCTCCACAAGCTGCAAACAAAATACCAGAAAAACTGGAAAAGGAAAGAAAAAGCCATCTATAGATAAACTATTCCTCAAACACTGTCTTAACCAGAAGAAATAAAACTGAAGGAGATTTTCCTGGCTATGAAATGAGGGCTACTGTGTCAAAATACATACATAGGAAGGCTATTTTCTTATTAACATAACTAACAATGAGTTTAAAAGTCTAAAATGTCCCCAGGATTCTCTATGTAAATCTATCTCTAGTTTAAGAGGGAATGAAACTTATACCAAATTATCACTCAAAAAAAAGTTATGAACCTGAAAGCCCCCACTAGGGTTGATAAGAGGGATCAGAACCTGTGGCTCTACACACAAAATAAATGGAGTCCTAAAGCATGACATTCATCTCAGTCTTACTTTGGTGCTAAATGTCTACCTATTTTGATAGAAATACATCACCCAAATAAAATTTGAGAATCTGAACCTGAAAGTCTAAATATAAAAATATACTGCAAAGGAACATTTAAAATCCATGTCTAAAATCAGTTGTTTGACAAAGGCAGAGATAACACTGCTGTAATCCCTCCCTCCTGAACTCATTGATTTTATCCTATAACCTCACATATGGTTAATAGCATATTTTTTTCTGCAAGTTATATTACATCTTAAAAGGAAGGATTCCCCCTCTTGTTCTGCAATATGACAACAGAATCACAATCATAGAATACCTGGTTGGAAGAGGCCTCAAGGATTATCTGGTCTAAATTAATGGACCAGATAGTTTCCACCATTTACCACGAGTCTAATATTACCTGCTCAGATAGAAATGGAAGTACTCAGATTTGCTGACCAGTACCCATGATTTAACATATGTGTAAGTTGTTCAGCCCAGCTCTGCAGACTTAAAAAAAAATACTTTTAACAATTTCAGTCATTTATTTCTATATACAAAAACCCAGTGATATCCACCTCTTCATAAAAGAGGTCTTATCATCCTTTTAATACAGAGGAAAGATGCAAAGATATTCTAATCTTTGAAAGGTGTCTTCAAAACCCTCCACGCTATTCATGCATGAAAATAAATCCATATGAAAGAGAAGCTCATGCTTTGAATGTTAACATATTGTAATATCAATTATGATATTTATCACTTTGCAAATTGGAAGTTGGCAACCATTTATAGTACAATTCCAGTAAACATTATTGCCTTTCCCAGCATATATGCACGCCCACACAATTAATCAGAGAGAAAAAAAAAAAAAACACTCTTCCTAAATAAAAGCAAGTTTCTTCATAGGGCCAGCTTTATTTTACCAATTCCAGTATGTCTCATAAAGAATGATCCCCACTACCCTAAATGGGCAGATAAAACAGTGGGAAGACCTTCGCCTGCTCCCTTAAGGCTGCATGGGAGCGCTTGTTCTAAGGAGAAATAGCAACCTTCCTCCTGCATTTTGAGGTTTGCAGGGGTTGCTTCTCCTGGCAGAAGCAGGATGTGCCAGTGGCACAAATACACTACAGAGGTCCTTGCAGCCCTGCACAAGAGGTGCTCAAGGAAAAGAGAGCCTGCACAAACCTCCCTTTGCTTCAGGAGGGCCAGCACTGTTCTCAAACTACCATGTAAAGAGTTACCCAAGCTGCTGTAATCACCTATGGGGAACAAGCAGGTTTAGGGAGACCCTAATAAATGGGGCACCAAAGCAGAAATCCAAAGTTTTCCTTTAAAAGTACAAGCCAAAGTCACATTAATTAAACATGAAGCAACACAGCAGCATCTGAGCTGGCTTTCCTCTAAGGCTGCCCTTTACCCTGCCAGCAACAAAACAAGCTCCTTCTCTGACAATGCAACAAAACCACAACCCTCAAAGCAGCAGGCCAGGACCAGTTTGGTGGGTGGTTTGACCTACAGAGCAGGAAAGAAATGCTAGCAAATGTGTGAAATGCTTCATTCACCTTAAAGGGGCATTAACTGGAAGACCCACTCAGAAAAACATAAACAGACTCATACAGCATCCCCACAAACATTTTTGTCCTGTGAAGATGGGCTGAGAGAGCTGGGCAAGGACCACAAGAAGTCATTAGCTCACTAATTCATTCCTTCACAGTCAAGACTTGAATGGATATTTCCATGTAGCTTCCACACTTAGCTCAGGCAGGCACAACTCTTCCCGGACTTAATAAATCAGGATATTCCTTTCTAAACTGCTTTTCTGATAAAAAACAAGCTTTAGCATTACCCTGAAAGACTGCCTGGAGCCCAAAGCAGTCTCATCAGTTCCCACACTTGTGCCCAGCCTTGAATGACTCCTTAACTCTGGGCAGCTCAGGTGTTTCTGAGCAAATTTAAGGCTTTCCATTGTTTCAAGATGAAATCTCAATGAAATGCATTTCAGCTGTTCTCTCCTCAGCAGCCACAGAGCAAGGTGTGAGAATCAGGTGACCCATGCAAGCCTTTCCTGAGTTGGTTACCATATCAGCTTTTTCCCTGTTTATCGGATAGCTTGGGGTGGTTTTAGTGTGAGAGACTAAAGCAAGAACCCAGCAGAAAAAGAAAGATTTTTATATCCAGCTTTGGGTCTTCTGGTGACAAATAACTACAGTTACAGGTAAGTGCAGAGACTGGAAGAGGAAAGTGGTTATCTGTTGCTGTCAGTCCTGCATATAGTTCTGCGGCATATTTTGGTTCTCTGTGGGCAGGAAGGTTTTCTGCAACTTCCAAGGCAAAGCTTGCCATTTCTCCCACTTCCTAGGGAAAGGAAGCCAATACAACAAGGTTAGGTGCTGTCAGAAGCTAGGTAGGAGAAAGAAAAAACTAGATATAGTAGCCCAGGGTCTCTTAGGCTTAAGCCACCAAGTGTTAGTTATAGATAAGGCCCTTCAAAGATTGTTTTATTTCTTAAAAAACAAGCTGTCTGGAGGCAGGTCTATGAATTCAAGGAGGAAAGCTCTTTCCCAAGGCCAGCATTACCTGTCCAGATGATCTCATAATACCACTGAGGTCCAACATTTCATTTGGCCTCCCCAGCAGACCTGACCTTGAAGGAATATTATCTTGGCATGAATTGCAGAGAAACTATGAAGAGAAGGTATTAAATGCTTTCAAAGGAGATGCCAGCAGAAGGGGTTTCTGTTTCTCCTTCTCTATGTTAAAGAAACAAACTGCCAGAACTTCATAAATCCATGTTTGCTAATGATCTAGGAATGCAAACCCTGGCTACAAATGCATACTGGTTTTTTGAAGGAGGTTCTGGTAGCTTCTTCAAAAGAACACAGAGAAACCTAAGGCTAATATAATGCTAAATAATAAGAGAAGTTTTCTTATTCCTTTGTATTGCTGATGAGGGTGGAAGACAAGAGGATTAACGAAGGAAGATAAAGCAGAAAATGAGACTCCTACATTTTCAGTAAGTGATGAGTTTACTATAAGGAGGTTTAAAAGGGATAAGAAAAAGGTCAGTGACTGGCCTTGACAGTTAGTCTAAAGCTGAGGGGCAGAAGACACAACCTGAAGATAGTCTAAAGCTGAGGGGCAGAAGACACAACCTGAAGATAGTCTAAAGCTGAGGGGCAGAAGACACAACCTGAAGATACCTGTGTGATGAAAGTTTGCACAACAGGATCACAGAAAAGCAATGGCCTTCCTAATACAGGGTTGAGTTGGCCCATGCTTTAGGTGGAGACCATTCACATATGTTCCTTATCTCAGGGCCTGAAAGTATGTGAATTGTGTTCTAAACACAGGGCAACAGCCCATCAGTGTGGCAGAGTTAAAGAAAGCTTTCAAGACTGGTGTGTCTCCCTCTATTTCCTCACTCCCTTTCTTGGTCCCAAAGTTAGGTGCATTTTCCCCAGCATTTTTAAGACAGGAACATGAATTGTCTCAGCAGCAGGTACCTTTTCCAGAGCTTCCAGACACCTGAAAAGCAAATGCTGAGGAAAACCAGGAGCTAAAGTACACATCTGCCCTGAGAGATGAGAAAAAAATGCAGTTACATTATCCCAAGACAAGTGTGTAATAGACATTTTCCACCTATCCTTTATTTAATTCAGGCTGGTTTCCTCAAAAGTGATAAGAGATTGGAATCCAAGTCCACCTCAAGGTCTTAAAGCTTTTTTGATATATGAACACTTCAAGCAGAAATTTTGTTTTCTAAAAGCATCCCTACAGAACATACCTAAGTGTGCACAACACACCTGCTTTAAAAGAGGCTGACAGCAAGGTCTCAGGATGGAACTAAGCCATCAGATCTGCTGCTCATATTGGTCCCCTTGGACCACCCACATACTTAGAAACCAACCCACAAATGTTTTGGTCTGCTGACAAACCTCTGGCTTTGCACAAATACATAGGCACACACAGGTATAAATGAAATTTGGGACTCAAAATTCTAGTCAATGTACATCAAGGATGCAGCCTCAGCCCAAATAACTTATGCTGTGGTCACTGGACCCAGTGAAAATCCACCTAAAGGAGCTTTCAGGGGATGGAAAACCACCATTAGGACCTTCTGAAGGTCAGAAGCATGTATTTCCTGTTGGTTTACTGAGATTGCTAAGATGCTGCATATGCAGGGAAATTCTTAGGTCAAATAACTCCGAATTCAGACTACTGACTCTACCCTGCAGAATGGTTCTTTATTGCGAGGCTTTTTAGAACATGTTGTCTGGGGAATGATCACACTTATATGTGATCTCAAAGGCAAATGTCCCTCTTCATCAAGGAAAATATTGTGACAATATTTTCCTTTGACCTTCTTGAAGTGTTTTAATAAGACTGAAACAACCCATATTAACTGAGATTGAAATGGTTCATTTCCACAATACTGCTCCAATTCCTGCGTGATACGATATGAATACAGCACAGCAATTTTACAAATGGTTTCAGTAATGTCCCACTAAAGTGTGCCAAAAATCAATTTCTGAATAGAGAATTCTTTCCTTGAGAAAAATATCCCTGCTGCTGCAATGCCAGCTTGCCTCAAGACACTGAGTTCAGAAGACACCCTACAAACCCCGGTGCTTCAGCAACATTCAGGTTACAGGCTTAGAGGGTATGAGAATGAGGCACTGAAAATAGTCTCATTTCGAAGTGCATGTGCAACAAAGCTGATCCTTCACAGCAACACCTAATGCTACTAAGTAATGACAATAATACTAACAATGCAGCTGGGTCCCTCTGAATTCAAAGCACAAAAAGAATACTTCTGGAGGACAGGATTTTCAGGTCACATGTCCATCTTGGGATATCTGGAAATAACAACACATGTAGTCACCTTTATGAGACTCACAGATTGAAGCAGGAAGAGCAAAGGCATTTTGAGAACCCAGATCTGATTGAAAAGCCTCCATCCTTCCTTTGTGCCTAAGCACTGCTCATGGGAACAGGGCAGTATGTTGCATTGAGTATAAGAATTGAGAAGAAAACAAATGCTCGAGTTCCAGCCAGTCTTCAGGAGATCAGAGGGGCTGAGGACAGCTAAGCTTCATTTCTGTTTATAACCAAGTCAACACAATAATACAGTCACGCTCAGTAAGAACTTCCATGGTTACAGATTCATAAATAGTGTGGTTCATTGAAGCAACAGAAATACGGGTTGAGAATTGCCATTGACAAACTCAGTAATGCTAATGCTAAAACCCAAAGCAAACTAATAATTAATGGAGCTCATACAGAAATATAACCAACTGGTAATTCATTAAGCTTAGTTTCACAAGAATATTGTCCAATGCTGTTTCAAGCACAAAATTTACCAAAGAGGCATCCCTGCTTCGGGGAAGATAGAGGAACCCACAAACTAATCTGCAAAGTCATGTTCTCATCCTCTGCCACAGCAAAGTTCAAATCCCAAACTACCTAGTGCTGCTGCCCTGAATGTAACCTCTTCCTTACTTCAGGGTATTTAAGAGAGGGATACTAAGGGTTCTGATCAGGCTGATTGGGCAGAACAGAACCATGAAACATTAGCACCACTCTCCCACCTGGCTGAGGCAGCATTAAGGGCCATCAGGCATCCACTAGATATCAGCCTTATCACTCCTGTCAGCAGCTCATCACCTTCATCAGTAGTCCATTACACCCTGATGGGCATTGCACCAAACCTCATTAACCCCTTTCTGCAGCTTGTCGTTGGGGACTCCATACAGCTGCCTTCCATCTCCAATGCTTCCAAAGCACTGGAGGGGCCCAG
>WYDI02026610.1:0-60780 GCA_009867235.2 Psittacus erithacus | reverse complement strand
AAAGTAATATAACGTAATGTAATGTAATGTAATATCATATCATAATTTTTTGTATCAATACCATGCTTCCATGCAGCCTGGTGCCAAAGAAAGGAGTCTCTCCTCAGCTTTGGGGAGCTGGCTGTAGTGACAAGGCAAGCAGAGGTGAGTGGGGACCCCACTGGCACAGCCCAGGTCACACATTGCCTCAGAAAGCCAAAACTGCCTTTTCTTGACATTTAGATAGGATAAGCATTTGCTTTAAACTAATCCCCTTTAGCCAGGCCTCGTTTGTCAGGGATTGTTTTGACAAAACAGTGCGACACCCTCCAAAACTCTGGGAAACTGGTGGAACAGACAGTACCTGGCTGTGAGCCCACCCCGGAGCATCCCAGGTCCTGCCCTGCCAGCAAGCAGCAGGATTTGTGCCCAGGCTGACAGGGATGCAGTGGCTGGTGGGGAGCACAGCCAGCCCGTGGAGGTGGCAGACCAGGGGAGCAGCTTTTGACTCAGACCCTTGTGTCCTGAGCCCAGCCAAGCCGGGGGAGGCTGGCAGAGCTGCCCAGGGTGTGGGCTTGGGGTGTTGAAGCTGCTGCAGATGGTTGTGCTCGGAAGGGAGCCTGGTCTGCGCAGGTGGACTGATGGCAGCTCTGCTGCTCCCAGCAGGAGCCCTTTTGCTGAATATATAGAGGTCTATATAGAGGTCTATATAGAGGATAAGCAGAAGAACTCAGGCTCAATGGCTTTGCAGAGCAGCCCCATTGAAGGGGCCGTATCCACCCCCTACAAGAGAGGTTTGGGATGCTGAACGCAACCAGGGGCCTGTGTGACATTGCAGGTGAGAATGACATTTCCTGGCCAGGTCCCCTGAGCCTGGACAGAGCCTGGAAGGGGGGAGAAACAGCTCCACAACCCCAGCAGGGGCAATGCTGGCCACATGTCATACGCCATGTTGGCCTCGAGGACAGCAGTGCAGCTAGGCATCTGAAATGCATTGCCTCTGCAGAGCTCTTCAATGGAGAAGGCTAATGAACTGCTCCAGCTTATGGGTAGCCATCCAGCCTGTGGGATGAAGGACAGTTCTCCTGCGCTTCCCCATCAGAAAGGCCATGGTTAGGCTGGGGTGGCTGGATTGGGCCACGGCATTTCAGAAAAAACATGGGCAGGCATCAAGGGAAGTGTAATAATGGGAAGAGTTGCAGAACAGAGGGGAGAAGAGGGAGCTGTCTTACATAGCACCTTAAAGAGCAGGGTAAATACCCGTCTGAGGAGAAGGAGACAGGACCACCCAGAGTGAAGGTGACCTCTGAAGGTCCCTTCAAGCCTGTCTTTAAGGGGCTGTGATGTCTGGCCTGCCCCCCCCCATCCCCAACAGGTACTACTGGTCCTCAACAAGATCAGGGTTGAACCCTGAAAACTGGACTCATCAAATAGTTGTAAAGTCCTGCTTTCGTTCCTAATGTCCAGAAAACTGGCATTCATTTTCAGAGACCCAGTTGCTAGAGGCTTCCCATAGCCAGGGTTTGTGATACTGGGGGTGGGGTGGGAACATGAGACACTCCCAGGAATCCAAATCCAGCCCTACTGTCCGGGGGAAGGCTGGAGTGCAGATCCTGCTAGGAAGCCCGCCTGCAGACACCAGAGATCAGCACACAGGTTGGATATTGTCCCTGCATGGTCCTGTTCCTAACAGAAAAGCAGCTGCTCCCTGCATTAACTTCATTTCCCAAATGGTTTTAGGTATAACTGCATGTTGAGTTTATTGCATTAATCTGTCCATAATGGCATTGCATACAGAGGCACTTCATTAAGTGCCTTCTCTTTATCTATGTGCTCTCACTGATGATAAGTCTGAGAAACTTGCCATTGATTTCAGCAGGATCTGTCCAGTCCTCTCCATGTGAAATGCAGTCTATTTTGTAGCAGCTATTGGAAGTGAAAATTAAGGCCTGGGCTCCCTCTTGCCACATTTACCTGAGTTTCTAGAGCTGGGCTGGGGTAGGTTCAGCAGTGAGCTCAGTGCTGGAGGGAATGTTCAAGGGGGCAGAGGGGATGAGCAGAGGACGGTGCAGGGTTAATGGCTGTGAGGTGGCCTGGGCTGTTGAAGGGACACAGGGAAGCCTCACACTGCTCAGCTGCATCCTCTGTCCACTCAGCCTCTCCCCTGGGTTTGCTCCACAGCCACAGCCACAGCCACAGCCACAAGTTTTAATCACGTCCATCCCCTTGGCTGGGACCCATGGGGCTTGTGCATCACTGCAACCTTCCTGACCACCTCTGTCCACAGAGGAAAATAATAATGTTATAATGCAATGTGCTTAAATATCGCATGGGGGGGTCAGAACACAAAAAAGTATGTCATCTTTTAACATACTTTCTGATGCTTTTCATTTCCCCTGCTGGTTTCAGTAACATGTATAAGGCAATTATATGCAGTCAGAAATGATAGGGCTGTAGAAAATAAAGCAGTATGCCTTTTCAGAAGACCCCACCAAAACTGGAGTTAGAGACTAGGTAGGCAGTTACAGCCACAGTAACATCCCCACAGGCAGTATCTGCAAGTACCATCCCAAGAGATAACCACAACAGTCACCAAGTGTTCTTCTAAAAGAGAGGGAAAAAAAAGTTTCGATACTTCTTACTTGAAGTCTGAATCCAGGTTACATTCTGATCACAGCATCACACTGTTTCTTGCAAGCTCGTTTGTCTACCAGTGATTTTCTCACTTACATGCATGAAGTACAACTTCTAGTGGCTAAGTGGCGCCAAGAAGGCTTCAGTCAGCTACTGGACCCATCCTAAATTAAAATAAATATCTGATTTGAGTCCCCCAGAAGCACTGAAGGTGCTGAGGAGGATTTGTGGCACACAGATAAGCATGCCAGAGCTGGTGGTGCCGCATTCCACTGCAGAGTGCCAGGGAAATGCCCAGTCCTGATCTGACATAAGAATGCCCAGGATGTGGGCAGTCAGCAGGGCCCAGGGCACACAGAGCAGGCAGGAAGGAGAAAGCAGAGCAAGTACCTGCCACATCTGGCAGCAATCCTGCCAGCCCTGGTGAGAGCATTAGAGCTCTTTTCTTGGGACCATGGCAGTGTGCAAAATCCCAGCAGGGATGCTTTGGCTCCAGAGTCAGATCAGAACCTGTGCAGCTGGAGGGAGGAGGTGGAATGCAGTGATGGTGTCTCCATTTTGAACCATTCCCCTGTGATGGCTGCTTTACACTGCTGCATTGGAGTACTTATTAATGAGTTTTGCCACCTCTAAGGATGAGCACAGGTACTGAGAACAGCCATAGAGACATCATCCTGCACCACACTTTCAGTGGTGGAGCTGCCGTGGGGCTGTATCTTCATCCCCTTCCAGACACACAGACACCATTGCCCTTATACAGGCTACCCTTATCAAATGTATGTGCACGCATATATGTGCTGGGAAGCCTACAAAGAAAGAATGCAGTTTTATACTAATTCTCTTAATTTATTCACATCAAATGTCAGTGCAGTGTCATATAAAAATCTTTAATGATTTTTAAAACAAATGGTCCCTGAGGCAGGAAAATAGTTATAGTGCCATTTCTAAAATTAATTTAATTCCTGTGGAATAGAAATAAAAAAAAAAGTGCCTGCTCAGTTGCATACGCATTACAAATAGCATTAGAAAATATCTTTTCAGCTGAAATCACACAGCGTTTCCCAGACTTTCTGCCAACTCTCTCAACATGCTGGCACTGGGAGCACCTTGCTTTGCTCCCTTGCACCTTGTCCACATACTGAGGGTAGCCTTCTGCCTGCCTCAGCTCTCCTTTCTGCTCCCCTCTGCCATAGAGATTAATTAGTACCTGTTATTTTCTTTACACAGAAGCAGAACCTATTTTTATTACATTTCTTAATGACTCATAATGGTATATCTTCTCTGCCATATGTGCACAAGCTCAGGACAGCATTGCACTGATATTCTGGGCCTGGAATCCTTCCTCCCGCAAGCTCATGGGATGATCATACACGGTCCCGCTTCGCTGCCCACCACCCCACTCAGATGCTGTCATACCTACTCACCATATGGTACGTTGGTTTCACACTAGGATGCTGCTGGCAGCGGCTCTGATGGGTGGCCAGCACCATCTTCATGCCATCAGTTCCTCCCATCCTTCTGGCAGAGGGGCACAATGACCTCTCACCCTGCTCAGCTCTGCATGGCAAGCCTGGCTGTCTCCTGGGGGAATGAGAGCTCATAAGGGGCAGCCAAAAAGCCACTTGTCTCCCACAACTCTGGGTGTGATGGGGAGATGAGGCGGTGGCATGTGCATCACCATGGTTGGTGCTGGGTTGCCCTGGGGTCTGCCTGCACATCCTCAGTGTCAGGAGCTGGGAGTCCACAGAGCACCTGGCCAGTGGTGAGGGACAGGGAGTATCTTGGCCCATTTGCGTCTTTCCAAAAGAAACTGGGTCAATGGAGCAAAGAGAGTTTAAGCAAATGTTGTCAAAATTAAGCCAAAAAAAATCAGTAGCAAAAGCCAGTCCCCAGTTCAAGCTGCCACAGAACAGAGGTTTGTCTGCCTTTTGCATGACAACTCCACCTGAGCAGCTGGGGGGCACAAGCAGTAAATTCAGGGCAAGCACAAAGGTTCAGGCCAGTCATCACCCCCAATCCATGAGTTTGTCTCAGAAATTAAGCACTTTTATTTTAAAGATGACACTATGATACTGAATTTTAATCTGCACTTTTAGATCATTTGTGTATCCACCATGTTTGAATTTGTCAACAGAGCTCCAAAGTGCAGATCTTGAGTTTACCTGAATGAGTTGGATTTGGAGCTCAAAATCCTCCTCGCGGCTTATTTGTACAAATTTCCTAGTCTCTCCCCAGACTTCCAAATCCTAACTAATGTTTTTTCCTTTCCCCCAGCTCTGAAATGACTTACATATGCCTTGGTGGTCCCCTACCAAAAGGCAAAGTAACTTGATATTTCTACAGCTCAGCCCCTCTCAACTCAGAAGTCATTCTGCCTTACCACTGTGGAAGCTGTTGGTTTCATCCATGGCTCCCATTATTTCTTTCCCCTCTGCAAAAGGGTTAACTAGGAAAAGGAAAAGGACATCATGCCAGATTTCTAGATAGAAGAGACAGCAGCTGCAGAAATTGGCAGCCCCCTCTGAGCTGGAGTTGCAGGGCACCTCTGCATGTGGGGCAGGGATTGCCCCCACCTCCCCTCCTGGGGAGGATGGTTCCTGCTGGAGTGGAGCGATGTGGGTCCCTGCCGAGCGGCACGGATGGTCCTGTTGGCAGTTGGGACATTGGTCTGCACCTTTTGTGCTGAAGTTGAAAAGGGATTTCCAGAATTTACAGACTAAGCTCATGAGCAAGTGGAGAATGTACAGAAAAGAAGCATCCAGCAAGGATCCCTGCCACGAGAGGAGCTGTTGGGAGGCTACTGGTGCACCTACCTCCTGCTTCCCTGACCAACGAGTCAGTCAGGATAGCAGGGCATGGATCTCAGCCTGAGATACAGTCCTTGTGGCACTAGGGAGAGGCTGGTGCACTAGTTAAAACAAAGGGAAGAGTTGGCCATAATAATTTTCAGCACCTTGAATGAAGAAATGTATTTGCTGTCTGTAAAGCACTTTTACTGAAGGGGTTTTTCAGTAATTCTGTGGTACCTGTAATCAAAGACATCACAGGGATGTTGCTGTCTGTAGCAGAGATGACACAAACATGTGGTGCTTTCTTCCAGGTGCAGAACAGTAGCCTTATCTATCTTTTTATCTCTTGAACACTGAAGTATTCACCGCATGTCCTGCATGCGCAGTTGCAGCATAAGACCCTGTGTAAAGGCAGAGTAATATTAAATACAGCTGCCTTTTTATGAAAAGGTGGCCGTGAGTAATAAATCAGCCATTCGTGCTGTAATTTCACCTTCTCAGTAAGTGTCTGGGATGGCACAGGGCCAGGATCCTTGAAGGATAAGTCTTTTAACCAGCCCTGCCATCACTGCTGTGCTTAGCCCATGCCTCAGGCCAGGAGAAGAGGTGGATGCTGGCTATGTGCTGGGCAAACAGGCAGGCAACGGCAGCAATGCCAGCCCATGCCTCCCACTGGCGCTGGTGGCCACTCTGGCTCTCCATGGGGTGTGATGGGAGGAGCACAAAGGTGGGAGATTTCCTGAAAACTGCTGGTGTGGATAATTAAAATAAAACTCAAACACATGGAATTATGTTCAGTGACTCAGTCCACACACTCCCACTCTCCTCCCACACACCTTCTGATGCTCGGGCAGAAATTAAGCCATTACAGGTTTTTTCATGCTTTGTATTTACAGCTTCACATTTTCTCTCTCCTTCTGCCCATCAGAGGTCATCTCCAGTGTGACAGAGGGTTTGAAGACCTACCAGAGATGCCTTCATCCTGGCCAACCTGAAACCCTTCTGCAGAGAAAACTCACAGCAGCACAGGTGCATTTTTAAGATAATTATTTTACATTACTCACAGTATTATTTAAAGTACCTAATGGGTATAAGCTTCTTTAAAAAACTGAGAGAACATTTAATTACTGGGTTCAGGGTTCAGAGCAGAGCTGGAACCAATTGTGAATTATCCTCAATATGATTTTGATGGACTTCTGTGGAATACTTGTGCGTTCATTTTTCAGTCCTTCTCCCATCTGCATGGTGGTAGTCCACAAACCCCTCAGGTTAGTGCTGTCTGGTGCTTAACTGTCGGCTGGTGGAGCTATTTACCAGGAGCTTTCTCTTGGTTCTCCTGGAAAACCAGAAAAGGTCACAGACAGTGATATGGTGCCCGGATTCTCCAGCTGGCACACAAACCAGCCCTTCCCTCAGCTTTTAGTGACTCCTCTGTCAGAGCAAGTCTGCTAGAAGTCAGGGATGCAGATGAAGAGAAAAAGAGATAAACGCTTTTAAATACTTCCATTTAATTTCAATTCTACTAAATCAATTACCATATAGGCAGCCTCTTTTATGGACCAAACACTGTGTTTGAAGGAAATAATTTCCAAAGGTATAAAAGGGAACTATGTGACTAAACTGCACTCACTTTAACTAAGGAACAGGTAAATAAATCTGTTTAAATGGATAGAAAAGATTCAGTGCCCTTATTTCCAGCACTGCTCTGAAGTAAGCTAAACACCAACCCTTTGAATTAAGCTGAGAGTTGGGCCCATGCGAACCTCATGAAGTTCAACAAGGACAAGTGCAAGGTCATGCACCTGGGTCAGGGCAATCCTGAGCACAAATTCAGGCTGGGCAGATACTGGAGTGAGAGCAGCTCTGAGGAGAAGGACTTGGCTGCCAGTCGATAAGAAGCTCAGCATGACCCAGCAGTGTCCACTTGCAGCCCAGAAAGCCAACCATGTCCAGGGCTTCATGACCAGCAGCGTGACAGGGTCAAGGGAAGGGATTCTCCCTCTCTGCTCCACTCTCATGAGACCACTCCTGCAATACTGCATTCAACTGTGGGGCTCCCACCATGAGAAGGATGTGGACCTGTTGGAGCAAGCCCAGAGGAGGGCACAAAGATGCCCCATGGGCTGGAGGGCCTCTGCTCTGGAGACAGACTGAGAGAGCTGGGCTTGTTCAGCCTGGAGAGGAGAAAACTCCAGGGAGACCTTAGGGCAGCTTCCAGTGTCAAAAGGATCTGACAAGAAAACTGAAGAGGAGCTTTTGACAAGGGCAGGTAGTGATAGAACAATGGGGAATGGCTTTAAACTGACAGAGGGGAGATTTAGATTAGGTATTAGGAAGAAGCTTTTCTCTGTTGGGGTGGTGAGGCACTGGCACAAGTTGCCCAGAGAAGCTGCGGCTGTCCCATCCCTGGCAGTGTTCAAGGCCAGGCTGGACGATGCTTTGAGCAACCTGATCTAGTGGAAGGTGTTCCTGCCTGTGGCAGGGGAGTTGGAACTGGATAGGCTTTAAGGTACCTTCCATCCCAAGCTATTCTGTGATTCTATGATTCTGATTCTACTATTCCGTGATTCTATGAATCTATGGTTCTAGTGGCTGCGCTTAAGCTGAGGTGCCAGGTTCTAATAGCATATGCAATAGCATCCACATGACAGTAGATTACATTTCAAATGAAGATTTGACATGTTAATTTCAGCTGTGCCTTTAAATTTATTCAGGTGGAAAATAGAGCAAATGACCATCTCCAAATACATCGTTAAGCCGTATGTTCTCAGTCCCACTCTCCTTTCCTTTTAGTATAAAAACTGAGCTAAAATGCACATGTACTCCAAAAAAGCTCCAGTCCAAGCCAGCTGAATTGCTTAATTTCACCCAAGGTGGCCACACTGCCCAACTCCTTATCAACAGACACAAATTTCCAAACTTTCAAAAGACTGGGGAGAGGATAGAGGCACTTGAACATGGCAGCACATCAAATAGTGGGCAGATGGGATATGGGCAGCTAAGGAACCAGCAGCCACACATCTTCCAAGCACCCAGCACCTCATGCGTCTCCTGCCCACCCTCGCTGCGCCACCAGCCCTGAGCATCAAGGACTGTGACAGCAGTAGGAACACCTGTGCAAACAAATTCTGAAGTCACTTACAAATGAAACCATATTCATGTCTTTGAGGAACCTGTCTGTGTAGGATGGGGCTTGCCAAGGGCTGTACAGTCTTGTGCTCCTAGATCTTCAAGGACATTTTAAAAAATCCATCCTCCAGCTCATCAGTTCTTCCACACTGTCTGATGTCTGGAGGATGGGAATAAGTCTTTGGAAATGACCATCAGAAAGATTTGAACAAACAGCAGAAATCCTCAGCATCCTGGACAAACGATTGAACGTCATTTCCAAAGCGAACAGTTCCACCTGCAGGATGTGCAATTCAAGAAAATTATGGGGGATAAGGAGTCAGGGTGTTAGCGCTGGTGGTGTATTAGCTGGCGACACATGGAGAGCCAATGACAGATTTTAACATTGAGCATGGAAATAACCTGTTGTGCTTCACACAGAGCGGCACCCAGCTTTAGCGCTCAGATCTTTCTTAGAACTTTTGTAAAACTGTCTGATCCACTTTAACCCAACCACTCGAAAGTGGCCCCAACCACTCGAAAGTGGCCCCAACCATCACCTGGGAGAGCCACAAATCTAGCCTCTGGGAGAGCCACAAATCTAGCCTCTGGCAGAGCCACAACCCTCATAAAATGCAAATGAAAGTATATTAAGCCCTTAGAAAAACAGAAAGATTGCTAAACATGGGACAAGTGAGAAGAGGCAAGTAGCATTATTTCCACTCTGACATTTTTGGGCAGAGCAAGCCAGAAGACTGCTGTCCTGGTTTTGGCTGGGATAGAGTTAATTTTCTTCTTAGTAGCTGGTGCAGTGCTGTGTTTTGGCTTTCGTCTGAGAATAATGCTGGTAACCCTAACCAAGGACTTTCCAGTTTCCCATGGTCTGCCAGGGAGGAGGAGCACAAGACGCTGGGAGGGAGCACAGCCAGGACCCAAACCAGCCAAAGAGGTATGTCGTACCACATCAGGCATACTCAGCATATAAACTAGGGGGAGTCACCCAGAAGGGACCAATAGCTGTTTGGGTCGGGCTGAGTATCAGACAGTGGGTCGTGAACAAGTGTATTGTGACTCCCTTGTTTTGGGGTTTGCTTGGCTGTGGGTTTTTTTCAGTTCTATCACTCTGTGTTATTTCCCTTTCATTATTAGTATTAGCATTAGTGGTATTGGTATTGGTATTAGTACTAGTGCTAGGATTAGCATTATATTGTACTTTAATTATTAAACTGCTCTTATCTCAACCTACAGGTTTTCTCTCCTCCTCATCCCACTGGGTGTCAGGGAGAGTAAGCGAGTGGCTGCATGGTACTTAGTTGCCAGCAGGTGTTAAACCATGCCACCCACCCAGCCCACAGCGCAGGTACCACAGCCTCTGCTCCAATATCATCCTTAATGAACCCCGGGTGCTGGGGAGGGACAATTCCATGGGGATTTTTGAGGGGCCAGCCTCTCATGAGGCATGATCACAAGCTGGGTGAGTCCTCATTACTTCTGCCTGACCAAGGCTGAAAAAGGGGCAGAAGCAGCTCTTGTTCCAGCACAGCACAGCACAGCTTTGCCAAGAGACAGAGCATGGGACTGCTGTGCTTGTGCCTTGGTGGGTAAAACACGGCCAAAACCGCTCAGATGCAGTGGAATAGGGAAAAACAGCACTTAAAAGTGTCCTGCAGAAAGCAGATAGGCAATTGCACATCTGCTACAAAACTCTGACACAGCTAATAAAACATATAGAAAATATTTAATTTCTGTGTTTGCAGAGCACAACTCACCTTGGCTCAGGAACTATGAAATCCCAACAGACTTCCCCAGGAGGAAGAGACTGAGATGTGAAACAGCTTTATTTGCTGTTATAGAAATCCCTTCACGAGTTGCAGGCCGCATCCCGCACAGTCAGGTAGGCAGGCAGACACGCTGCTCCCACCCACCAGAGACCCTGCCTGGAGCCTAGCCTTGCTTCTGGCCCCGCGCTCAGCAGCAGCCCCTGGCAATGGGTCCAAAGGCCTTGGCCCAGACCAGCAGCTCCGTGCTGCCCGCGGGCGGTGCTGCGGGCAAAAGCACCACCCGGCGGCGGCGGGGAAGTGCGTCCCTTTTCCCCACCACTGCTTCCTGGAACGCTCCTGGTTTCTCCTTCCAAAGCAGGGTGCATCGCCACTGCGCCGGGGCTGCACAGCGCGACCCCCACGTCCTCCAAGCCCTGCAATCCTCTCCAACGTCCCCTCCAGATCCTGCGAGGGAAAACAAGTAAATGTACTATGTTGCTGTAAGAGACATGGCATCCCCAGTCAAGCAAGCCCTTGTGTTAGGACTCTTAGTCCACCACAGTGATGCCCAAAGAGAGCTGTGGGCTGCAAGGAGGGTGCGAAGCCCCCAGCCTCCCAGGAGCAGCTCTGTGCACCCGAACATCGGCGGAGCAGGGCATGCTTGGTCAGCCATGTAGGAAAACCTGTGGTGAAAGTTTTGCTTCAGTTTCCCTAAACCTGCAGCTGTTTCTGCCCCTTTGAAAGGGAGGAAGGCAGTCTGCCTTTGTGCCCCACTGCCTCCCTGCACCATCTAAAAACATCCTTCTGTGTTATGTCCGTGTCCTGCAATGCCAGATTTATTCCTGACCAGCCATGGTGGGAGGATCAGTTTCTCAGTTTATTATCATTATGATGGAGAAAAACTTCGAAATACTAGATCCTGGTTATTTGCTTCTTCCTCTACATAGCAGAGTAGGCGGCAGCAGCGTGATGTTCCTCTTCATTCCTGCAGGCACTGGCGTGTAATGGGGATGCTTGGGACTTGATTTTGGACGCACTAGGAACCAGACCAGGAATTATATTTTAAATAACCTGTAAGCTTTTGAAATTGCTTAGGAAACCATTTTGATTCGCAACTTGAAGAATACATTACATATTACTGATTACTTTCCCTGGCTTGCAATAGATTACTGATTATTTTTACATTCTTATACATCATGCATGTGAATTGCTCAGCAAGACAATGACAGACTGCCTTGTGGCAGCCGTGCTGACTGTCTTTACATGACATATTGTTTCATGGCTATCAAACTACCAAAACATCGTCTCTCATTCTCAGGACAGACTGTCAAGCACAGTGACCACCTGGTTACCCTGGATTTTATGCGAGGCTTTTTTAAGTTAATCCGTTTCTGCAATCACTCATGTTGAAATATTATATAAGGAATACACATTTGCTGCTATAAGTTGCTTTACCAATTACAGTACTTTTAAAATATTAACGTATTGCATGAGCAATTGAGGATACAGAGCACATGCAGCGTAGTGTCTTCTGGGAGAGGTGAAACAGATGGCTTAAAAGGAAGAGTTAATTCAGCACTGGAGGAGCAGGATCACATTCAGGCAGAGCAGCAGTTCTGTAACCTATGCACAGGCACCCTGCTCTGCCCCAGGGTTCAATACAGCATCTCTCGTGGGGAAGGAAAGGATGCTCACAGTGTAGGCAGCTCCAAGTAATGATGCAGGGCTCTGTTATATCATAAAGAGTTTTCAAACCTTTGCTTACTGCCAGAGAGAAGGAAGTACTGAGGAAAAAACATCCAAACTCAATCATTTCAGTTTGGTTAGCTAACTCTTTTGAACTCCCTGCTAGTTTTCATTTTTGCCAATGTCCTAATTGGAGGGATCAGTGAGATCAATGAACAAAACATTTGAAAAGCATTTCCCAGAAATGTGCATGGTAAAAATATTACAAAATCCTAAATATTCACTTTGCACTGGAAAAGTGATGCTGTGCAGAGAGCAGGGGAGACCAGAAGTACGCATCCACCTTCTTCACACAGGAGTGGGGAGCTGCTCCCACTGCACTACGAGCAGAAGCTGGGACCAAACACACACCCTGTACTGAGGAAAATGTCCCTCTTTTCTTGAAAGATTGTGTACAGAAACTAGTACAAGAAGTGATTCATTTTAACACATGAACCCAGAAGCTTAAGTCCCCAAATGGTGAAATGTCATCCTTCAAAGAGAGATGAAAGATTAAGCTTAGACCCAGAAAGGAGGCTGTTATCTTTGACTGTACAGTGGTAAACAGTGCTACAAGTTTATTTTACCAGACTTCTGGTGATGGGCTGCACATACTCGGAAAACACCCAGGCCTTTCTGCCCTTCCTGCAGGAACTGCCCCAGACCTGATGTCCTGCCTCCCCCACATGCTTTTGCAAATCTCATATAACATCACTCAGACATCAGAGAAAAAATCAAAGGGTGGGAGAAGAGTCTCTGCACTCCCAAGCTCATGGTCCTGGCTTGCTGTGAGGGGGCAGCAGGCAGGAGAGCCCCTGCCAAGGCTTTCTGTATCACTTCGGGAGCAGCATGGAGAAGGAGCTGCAGGAATGCCTCGACAGGTCGAGTGTGCCTGCAGTCAGCCAGATATCCCCAAAATAGGGTTTGGAGACATTTGTCTCAATTCCCACTAGCGATATAGGTCAGCCATGTCCCACTCCCCTCGTATTTGCTGTTAACTAACAGATGTGTGCCTGGTCCTGCTCATGCAAATACTAGAGGAAAGTTGCAGTCAGTGCTAATGTCCACTGTCACCGGCAAACAAAGGTCTACAAGATTGCACACCTACAACTCATTCTATAGAACCAGCACTTTTGATATCTTTAGTAATGGGTTTAGCCCTTCAGGCAGGAGACCGAGAAAATGATGTATAGCGAAGGTGAGCTGTCGAGTACCTCAGATATTAAATAATTATTTTGAACAGGCTTCAAACTCTCTGCCCCATGAGCTGGGCACATACAGAAGTATATATTTACAAAAATCTGTATCCGTTCATGCATTAATCAGGCTGAGACTGAAAGGCTGAAGTCTCCTGCTAATGCATTCATAGGAGGGCCACCATCCTTGGCATGCAGAAGCAGCTACCTTGAGCAAACTGTCAGGGTCTGCCCCACAGCAGGGCTGGAAACCCCATGGCCACAGCCACCCCATTGGCAGGGCTGCAAATACTGTTCTGGGGTACACTTTGCAGGTGGAGCATCAGGAAGGAAAGCTACGGACCTGGATGTGCAGAGACCAGAAGGGCAGAAAGCAGCAGATGGCTGTGGGGCTATGCAGGAGGTCCTGGGCAAGAAGGCAATGTTCACCCCCTTCCGGGGACTCTAACAGACAGCTGCTGGAAGGGTTGGGACCATACTGGCTTTCCCTAGCCAGTGGGCCAGGGTGGGAATAGCCCAGGGAAGTGCTGCAGTAGGTGGGATGGAGGGGTAAGGAGCAGGGTCCACCCCATCCTCTGGAAGGTGTCCACATTTACTGAAATTTAGTGTAAAGAAAAAAGAAAAAAAAAAAGGTCCTATCAAAATTCACACACTCATGTCCTTGTTGTTGAAATGTTTCTTTACTAAATTTCCTCCTTTAATAATTCTGAAAGTAATTCCTCTTTATATACCTTATTTTGAAGTGATTGTTTTTTCTGGAATTTTCCTGCAAATTTGGACACTTTTGATAATTGAGGTCAGAGTTACTGAAGTGTCAAAATCCTCTGCAGAAGGTAACCTTCTCCATCCAGGAAGCTTTTCTGGTCAGCATGAGGAGAGGCTAGCCCTTACACACCAGAAACACAAGTCGATTAGAACCTGGATAATGCTTAAGCTAGGGAATGAGGAAGGGTACCCTCCTAGGGGTGTTACCCTGATATTTGGGCTGCAAAGACACAGGAAAGTCATGTGCTTCATACTTCCTTGTAATTATTGGTGTGTAAACAGAAGGAATTCAGGAAGCTTAAACAGAACGCTGCTGTAAATCTGTTTGCATCAGCAAAAATGTACTGTGTAACTGTATGTGGTGTCTGGGACCTACAGGAACAAAGGAACAAATTGATGCCACACTTGGGATTCCTCACATGTCCTTACTCCTATTATGTCCTTATAACCTATTTACAAAAATTTCTGTGTAAAGGCGATCAGTGAAGCTTTCTAGCTCACAGCATACAGTAATGCAGGTGCCTTTTCTGACTGAGTCATGGCTCGAGGTTTGTATTTCAAGTACCCCAGCAGACCCAGGCGCTATTCGTCCAGTTCTTTGGGGGTTGTTTATCTTCCAAACATTCTTTCATGGGTCCTGGTCCAAAACAAAAGGAACCCTCAGGGTTGTATCAAGAAAACAAAGAAGCCCAGCAACGAGCTGGGCAAAGAGGCTAGAAACTCATTTAGCATTGGTACCAACAAGAGTTGCAAAAGTCACTCTCACTCCACCACAGCTTTCCTGCTTCCCTTCAAACAGATCTCCTCGTCGCAGAGTCAGCTGGAAAGTTGAAATCTTTCCTTTTGAAACTCAGAATCCCCAAATCACTCCACCAGGGCTGCTGCTGCTAACATGCTCGTACTTGCAGAGCACTGACTACAGAGGCTGTTTTTCTCTGGAATGCAAAGAACACAAATGACCTCAGTCACTGCTGCCCATCATGGGTGGCATCACTTCTCTAGCAAGCATGTCCATCTCTTCCCACACAGCTGAGCTGGGTATCCCTGTACCCAACCCTGCTGCTTGCAGTATTTTCACCATCCCTGACCTGGATGAACCAAACTCCACAAAAGCTGCTGACCCTAGACCTGACCCTGTGCACTCCTGGGAACACATGCCTGGGCACAGCAAGACTGCGCAAGAAAGGCGCAGGAAACAATGCTCTTCAGGACCACAAGGAGGAATGAGGAGGAAGACAAGCCGGGATGCAGGTGAGGGGCAAGAAGGCCAAGATCTGAGGTCTGCCAGGAGGTCCAGGAGGGCGCAGGGGCATTGGAGCCAGTGGAGGATGTCCAGGAGGTTTCTGCACCCCACGGGGAGTGGGGGGCCAGGAGAGATCCCCGCACCGTGGCGACAGCTCCAAACATCCCCGCGCTTTGCAGACAACTTGACAAATTTAGTTTAACTATTTTGATGTAATAACGTAATTAGGTAAAAGGGTTCAGCAACCGATTGCTTTTCACTAATTTCAACCATCTGCTTCAACATTTGTTCTTATGTGTTCCAGATTTCAGAGTGTCTTTCCTCTAATAGTAATTAATGAAACTGTTAATAAGCTACATATATCATATTATGCTGCAATAATTTATCAAAGGATAATGTTATGAGACAAATTATATATAACAATTATAGAAAATGGCTTACATTACTAAATGTTGCACACTGCTAACTAGTTTCTTTACTCTTCTCCTCTTAATGAATTCCCTAATTAATTTAATGCATACTTTATGCATAATTTGAAATTTAAAAACATTACTGGGTCAGGTTTTAACCATCCTCTTCTACATGCTGTCTGCTTCTACAAGACACATATTAGCAAAACATGACCTCTATGCAAATTACCAAGCCCCGCTGCTATTTCCATTCCCAATCCCAGCAAACGTACTCCAGTGCGTTCCTGCTTGTGTGCAGGTACCCCAGCCACCTTTGCCAGCATCCTCGCACCCTTGCATGCCGCCGTGCACGTAATAGCAGCATATTTCATGAGAGTCATGGTGAATCTAGGTCACTATTTATAACAAAAAATAAACATAAATGTCTATTCTAATCTTCTGTTACATAACCAGCTCCATCTGGGGGAAGGCTGCTCTCAATCATACTTTGTGCACACAGCCACCTAGCAAACAGCACCTAAAAAACATCCACAGCCATCATGCACTGAAAATCACCCACACCCAGAATAACGAGGTCAGCTTAAAAATCCAGAAACCTTTCAAAATAGAAATGTAAACTTTAGTTTCTTAGTCTTCAGATTTTGAAGCATCCAACACACAATTGCCCGGTATTTCCCAGTTTTCCACATCTATGGCTTTGCGGTTTTCCTGCAGAACACAACCACAAACTTCTATTTCATGACCATGTAATTGCTGGGTGTGGAGACTTCAAGAAAATCACCAGTACCCTGGCAGCAGAGATGAACTACCAGGGTACTCTAAATTCAGTGTTTCCTAACCTTTTACTGACTGAATTTCCGTAGTAAGAAAAATAGGATATCCCATCATGAAGGTTACAGTTAGCAACGTCAAGCAAATGTACAGTGAATTTGCACAGAAACTCCCCTCTCCAGCAGCTACATGAAAACCAAGTCTTAATTCAAGTTTTGAGGCTTATCTGCCATTTGCCAACATGCTGTTGGATGCATCTGTGTTTACATAGTGCACATACCTACTACTTCATTACATTAACAATTTATATCTGGGACGTGATTTAACAGAAAAATGTGAATTGTATTCACTACTATTCTAGTAGTTTATTAATATTTGGTAGATATGATTATATTTCAGAAACTAAAGCATGACTTTGTAGCTGGGACCATGTAGAAAGATATGATGTGAGCTAGATTGAAAGAGCCAGTCTGCTCAGAGAGCTGCAGCATTTGAGATGCCAGCATCCCGAGATAGAGAATCATAGGATCACAGAACGGTTTGGGCTGGAAAGGTCCTTAAAGATCATCCAGTTCCATCCCCTGCTACAGGCAGGGACACCTTCCACTAGACCAGGTTGCACAAAGCCCCATCCAATCTGGCCTTGAACACTGTGGGGTTGTAGCTGCCACATTCCTGGAAGTGTTCAAGGCCAGGCTGGATGGAGCTTTGAGCAACCTAACCTTCCAACCCAAACCATTCTTTGATTCTATGATGACACTTTGCTGCTGTCCCCTTTCATGCACAGAGCAGGTTTCTTTAAACAAATGTCATTTTCAGCATGATTTGCTTAACACAGTGCCTATGTCCATATCTATGCTGGTTGCCCATGTTGTGCACTATGATGGGAAGTAATTAAGTAACCAAGTAATTAAGATCCTGCATTGTGGCAAAAAGAAGAGCTTGGTAGCTTTTTGCGCTATTTTCTGCTACTTCAGCTGAAAGGGCCCCTTGTATTCTGGATGGTAGGAGCAACCACATGTCTAATCTTGCCTTTTGAGGACCACGGTGTTGTCTTCACCTCTGCATGGTCTCTTATGTTCCAGAGAAGAAATACAATTTACCAAGCCAACCAGGCTCCAGGAAGAGATCAGTCCTTCAAGACTTCTCTTTGGACAGTATTTTTTCTACATTACTAAAATATTATATGGAGACACAGAGTGACTTATTGCAGAGCTAGCTCATTTTCTGAGACACTTCTGGCTGGAAAAAATGTTGAGTTTTCATCTTCAAGTTAGCTTCCTTCTCTGCTTTTCCATCTGACACTTTGGATTATTTTAATGATGGAGTGGCCTTGATTAAATTAATTCCTCCCTACAAAAGCAGCTGTCTTGTGTCAAGGAATCTGTTCAACTATCTGGAGCACTTATACTTGCCAGGGAGAAGAGCCAAAGCACAGAGTTAGCAGAGGGAATGCCTGACCATACCAAAACAGCGACGACTTTGTCATAACTCCTAAATGTGAAGCTGAAGCTTAGAGGAATGTCGAGGGTCTGTCTCTCTGCCCCACGCAGGGTTGGACGCTGCCTGTAACATGTTTCCCTGTTAGAAAAAAAGGCTGTCTGCCCTTTCCCATCTGCAGAGGAACATGCCTCCTGCAGTCCTGGGGACTGAGGTCTGGGGAGCTGAAGTTCATCCACAGCCAGGTCCCCTGCACAGCTGCATCCAAGCCATGCTGCACCCCTGGGCTGGCTCCCTGATGGGGGGGGCACATAGACCCAAAGCCCAGAGCACGACCCTTGGTGCCATGGCCAAGCCCCAGCAGTGGGGAACCCAGCCACACCACGATGGCACGCTGGAGTGGGATCCAAGTGCTCCAGCTGCTGAGTGAGATGGTCAGGAACAGCAAGAGAAGGAAGCAAAACAGAAATGGAAAAACAATGTCAACTTGGAGAACAGATCCACAGTCCATGGTTCGCTTAAACATTTATTTCCAAACCAAAGGTATTATTTAAGTTCAGTCTTGCCTCCAAGCTTTCTTACTGCCAAAGAGCTGCTCAATTGTTTCCGCTTTTGACAGTCCTTTTGCAATCTTATCCTTCACTCCTGCTTACTGAAGCTCCTTAAGCACGCACTAGCCACACATGCAAATCCTGCTGAAATCAGAACTGCCTGCCACGTCTAAAGGGAGTTTGCTTTACAAAGAAAAGCCTTGGAAAAGCACCAGAACTGCCATTTCTTTTGTGTTTTCAATCTCACAATATAACCACAGGCTGGACTTCGAAATTACTGGCGTTTTAAAGTATGAATGTATTTTTTTCCCCCACTAATTTCTTTTCCTTTCAATATTCATATGCACTGCAGTGGGTTGGATCCCTTTATTTTAAAAAATAAAACATCTCCTGCTCTGTGATTTAGGATCCCATGCATTTCTTTTAAATTTATTAATAGCAGAGTTCAAGCAAGCTGCAAAATACTGATCAGCTCAGGCTTTTTCCTCTTTCACTCAGCGTCCATACCGGGGTTTCACAGCTGATGCCCACACACTATAGCTGACCTTACAGCTCTTTAACTTGACCGTGTGCACAGGCACAGTGGATGCCACACCAGTTATGCAGCATTGTCCCCAGGCTTGCTAATGGAGGGTACCTGGCACATCACATAGAGGCTCCCTGGTCGGGCAATGGGCCAATGGCTGCTGGTAGCAGGGTCTCTGCTGCAAAGCTCCGGGCAGCACTGGGATGGCAAAGGCCCCCCGGGCCCTGGTTTTGCTCAGTTGGTGCAACCCAGTCATGGGGGTCCTGCATGACTGCCCCAGCATGCAGAGCTTACAGTGACGGACGAACCATCACCCTCTGCAGAGCATCTCCTGAGTATCCCAGCCCCACTGCAGGAGCAGCCAGCTGCTGCGGCGTTGGCCGCGTGTTACCCCCGCCCAGCCTGCCACCCCGACACCGGGGGACGCCGGGGGCGCTGCACCCAGGGATTACCCCGCAACCAGCTCCGCAGACCCGACCGGGTGCGATGGGGCTGCCCGAGGTGTTCCAGGGCTGCCTGCGAAGATCACCCTCCCCTGACCCCCCTCGCCCCGCAGGCACGCCCAGCCCCGCCTGCAGCCCGCGGTCCAGGCGGCCCCGGCTCTTTTTTAACCCAGCTCGAGGGACTGCCGGGCTTCGCCTCCCCCTTTGAGCCAGCGCCGTTCAGACGCGGCTGCTGTGCCCTGGAATAGAAGCAGGTACGGAAAAAACATCCACGTACTCGGCAGACAGCCTTAGCCTATACACTTTTGCGGCTGCTGCCGCTGCCATGTAACCTACTCACAGTGCTTCACTTCTGTGCAAGGACCACTTAGCCGCAGCCCCGTTTGCATCCGCATTCCCACCAGGGTGGCCCGGCTGCCCTGCCCCTGCTCCGAGACCTGCTGTTCCACCGGGAACAGACACTCCGCATACTCCGCACCCCGGAATAGGCCGTATAAGCCCCCACGGTGTCCTCCCCGGATGGCACACAACGGGCCTCAATGGAGCGTGGCGCTGCGCAGAAGCCCGTTCGGCGGCAGAGGTGAGCGCCGGTCGCAGCTAGCCGAGCCGAGCCGAGCCGGACCGGGCCGGGCCGGGCCGAGCCGAGCTTCCCCCGGTGTTGGGTTACAGCGCGGGCCCCCGGCGCTGGGTGGGGCGAGAGGAGCCCCGGCTTGGCTTGGCTTGGCCCTGCCCGGCCCGCCTCTCTGCTCCCTCCGGGCACCGGGTGCGCCGGTCCGGGTGTTCCCTGAGCCCGCCCGGAGCGGCCTCCGGGGATGAGCGGGCTGCGGCGGCTGTTCCGCGGTAGCGGGCGAGCGCTGGCGTTTGTCTTCGCCGCCTCCGTCGTCTGGCTGCTCCTCGACATGGCCGCGCTCCGCCTCTCCCTCGGCGACGCGGGCGGGCGGCTGCTGAAGGAGGCAGCGGACCGCGGGCAGGAGCGAGCGCGCCCGTGGCGCGGCCCCGAAGTGCCGGCGGGCAGCCGCCGGGCCGACCCCCCTGGGCTCCGCCGCTGGCGACGCCGGGGAGCAGGGACGCCGGACCCCCGGACGTCCCGCCGGGAGCCTCACCCAGCGCCGAGGCCCCCGGCCTCCGCCGCCGGGGGCAGGGGACGGCACGCAGAGGGGCACCTCGCCGCTTCCCTCGGGGCCAGGCCCACCCCGCTGGAGTCGGTTGTAAACTTGAGGGGCGGTTTAGGGGCCGTGGCGGCACCGGCAGCGAGAGGACCCCCGTCGAAGGCAGCGGCGGAGTTCATAGTGGAGCCCACCGGGAGCAGAGCCGAGTCGCTGAAGGTATCACCATCCCGGCCAGGCTCCCCCGACGAGCCCCATTCCCCTGCCCCGCTGGGCCCGGGGCGCTCTGAGCCTGCACAGCAGGTCGGGGTCAGGGGGCCGGCGGTGCAGGGGCCCAGGCATGCCACCGAACAGAGTCGGCAGCAGCCCGCGAGCACGCTAGTGAAGGGCGGCCTGCCACCTCGGTCAGCAGAGCTGGGAGCCCTGCCTGGGCAGGAGCGAGTGAAAGTGGGAAAGATAGAAACTTCCTCCAAAAACCACTTCACCCTTATTGGCAAAGAGGGGATAAAACTGGATAGGCCAGCAGCCTCACGTCTGGAATCTGACTCTGTGAGGAACATCACAGAGAGACAAGAAACGCGCGAAGAGTGGCAACTTGCTAATGAGAATGGGAACAGCACCCATGCTGTGAACACCACCACTGGGCCTGCGGCACTGGGTGTCCCACGGGGTGCAACGCAAAGAGCGGCTCCCAGGGTGCGTGCCGCTGGCAAGGACGGACAGGAACAGGCGGGCATCCGCAGCCCGGGGACCCACAGGGTCTTGTCCATGGATGCAACGCTTGCCCCAAGAGACCCCCAAGCTCCTGGCCAGTTTGGACACCCTGTTTCAGTCCCTGATGACAAACAAGAAGAAGCAAAAAGTAGATGGAAAGAAGGAAACTTTAATGTCTACCTCAGCGATTTGATTCCCATAGACCGAGCCATAGTGGACACCAGGCCTGCCGGGTAAGATCTTCCCTTGCACAAATACCTGTGCTGCGCTCAGTGGCTCCTGGGGAGGGCTGCTGGGTGCGCTGTGACCTTCTTTTTGTGCTTCTAGCTGTGAGACCACTTTTGCCTTTCCACATAGGAGCAGCCTGTTATTAAAAGTAAAACTGGGTGAAGTTTGCAGATTGTCTTAACCCTGAGCCCTGCCATCCAAAGAGGCTGGAGCACACAAAGTGGGCAGTGTGGCGCAGGCCTCTTTGTGTCTTAAAACACTTTGTCTGGTTTATCAGGTGCAACCCTGAGCACTGTTTGTTTTCAGTATTTGTGCATTTGATTCCCAGAGCACCCCTTGCACCAGATGATTTATCTTGGTTGTAGAAGCCCCCTGCCTGGAGGTGCTCTCACTCCTTCAAGCAGCCACTGCCCTTCCCTCAAGGTAGAGGAACCACAACAGCCACCTCTGCCTGGAGGGACTGCTGGAGCCCTAAAAGCAGGAGACAAAGCCACAGGCTGAGGACTGATGTGGTCAAAAAGGGTACACTGGCCAGCAGTCAGGGCAGTCCAGGGGACGTGCCTCAGAGCGATCCTTCACACAGGCCAGCAGCACTGCTGCCATTGTGCTACAGAGCACTGCCATTGGTACCTGCTCCATGGAGGTGGCTCAGGGACTTGAATCTGTGGGCACACACAGGGAGGAATGGAGAGGTTTGAGTTGGAAGATAGATTGTTGTTGAGCTACCGGTGAAATGCGTAGCTGGTTCTGCAAATCTCAGTATTGTATTTCAAAGACGCTCCCTCCCTGTAGTGCCATAGAAAGGAAAATGGTGAGGTGTAGGCAGCACCTTGCCCACTGATGAAAGAGGTCAGAGCCTCTTCTGAGCTACTGTGGGGAGGGTCCAAGGAAGGTGCTGCTTCAGGTGAATGGCAGGTTCATCTCTTTATACTCAGCTTTTCCTACTGCAAACATCTCAGCCCCTTGGCAAGTGAGAGACCTGCCTCACACAGAGACCCTCTTCCCACATGTCCTTCTTCCCACACTTGCAGTGTATGGATATGGTGGGACGGGAGTTGTGCCATGGTTTGTCTCCCATCTCGCAGGGCAGTGCACAGACATTCCCATGGCGCTGCTGGTGCACACCATTTATGATGGGTAGGGGATGCCAGCCTCAGGAGCCACCTGTGCACAGAAATGGAGCCATGGTGGCTCAAAGCACTGTGTTTTGGTCTTTGACCAAAAGTCCTGAAAGCTGTGGAGCAGAACCCAGAAATGCTTGTAAGTGCAGCCTGCATGCCACAGGTGAATCACACACCTGCACAGAAGGAAACAGCATTGCTGTCTGGACGTCACAGGGAACGCCTTGGCCAAACAGGGGCATGTCATTGACAGCACTGCCTGGGGATGCATGCTGCTGCGCTGGGGCATGGGGCCATGGGAAGCTGCCCTGGGTGCCCTGGCACTGGCAGGAGCCTGTGCAGGCTCTGCCCTTGGCTGATTGGCACAGCAGATATCAGGCCGTAAGGGCCAGCTCACTCCAATGGTTGTTGGCAGCTCTCAGGGATGAAACAGCATGTTACTGCTTTTGCTTCCAGCCTGTCTCAGTTTAGACTGCAGTTCCTCTTGTGATCCTTGTTGGAGTGCTGAACTAGACTGCTGAAATTTGGCCAACAGGAGCTTGCCCTGTCACAGCCTTCAATATGCCTACCAGTGTGCAATGCTTGCTGCTTTCTGAGTTTTCTTACCGTGGTAGTGTTTGCTGACCCTCTGCAGAAGTTCATGCAGGAAAAGTCCCACCAAGGAGGAGCTGAACTTGATTTCAGCCCGACACTGCAGTGCTGTCCGTGAAAGTCCCCATGTGCCTCTGTCGCCTCCCCAGGCTACTGACATAGCTTCTCTGGGACAATTGAGGCATCCAGGTTTAGACAAGGACCAAGATTTTCTGGCCTGGCAAAAAAAAATGTTGCATGCTGGGTGGCAGAGTATGGCCTGGGTAAGTTGGCACCCATGCTGGCAGGCATGAGGAGGAACCCTAGCTGTGCCTGACTGAGCTGGTAAAGGATGGGCTGGGTACCCCTGCAGATCAGGTCTTCAGGGCCAGGCTTCTTCTAAGCTCAGGGACAGCAGGTCAAAGGCGATGCTTTCCCCAAGCAACTTCAGCAACTTGAGAGCCTACATTTTGTTGACTTTCAGAGTGACGTCAACAGAGCATAAAGGCTGTGGGCTATTTTTGTTTAAAAGCCTGTTTAGGAGAGAAATTTCTAAAGGATTTTACTTTTATTTCCCTTTAGTTATATGTATTAATTCTATATACATATCTAAAAAAATATAAAGGTATGTATATATATGTGTATACTTAGCAAAGAAACAGAGCCCAGACTCACACAGGACATAGTGAAATTTCTTTAGCTGAGGGTCAGCAATAACAAACCCAGTGCTCTCTGCCTAGAAATCCTACTTTTTTAGGCAAGAAGGGAGGAAAAGATGTTCCTCCATTTGAGGTTCCCCTCACCCTTACATGGGTGCTTTCCAGCTGCCAAGGGTACATGCAGGCTTTGGCCAAGGGCCTGTTTGCTGCTAATACAGGAGCTAAGAGGGGTGTTCTCATAGCAGGTCCTGCCTGACTGCATGCAGACTTTGTAGCTTGGGTCTCGGCTACGTTTTCTCAGCTGCTTTCACATCCCTCTCTCCGTGCAATGAAAGCTGTTGTATTCAGCAGCTGCTGCCTTATCTGTGGGCTTGTTCCCTTCTCCCACCACAAGCTGCCTCCTTGGGTTCACTGTAGGAACAACTACAATTCATCTGTTTTCTCCTAGTCTAGCTGTCCCTTGTTGTCCTGTCTCCTTCTTGCAAGTGACCTCCCTGGTTCAGCCCCTGCCTTCTCTCCATTGACCTTGGGAATCCTGCCAGCATGCCCAAACCACCCTCCCTCCCCATTCTGCAGAGGGGTCCCATCACCACAGGCCAATACCCTTAACATTTCCAACCAAATCATAATCAAACAGCACATCCCCTCCTGGCTGAGCCGGCCTTGGCTGCTGTCTGAGGTGAACCAGGCTACAGAAGAAGGAAAGACATGTCCCAAGGTTTGTGATAGAGAGTGATTCTGGGGATATTTTCACTTGCTGGAGCACTTCTGATTAGCTGTGAAGCCCTGAAATGCCTCTAAATTTCCTTCAAAACACCACATGGTCTGAGCTGCATGTCAGCATCAAAACCAGCACCAGCCAAACCCAAGGGACTGTTCACGGAGATGGAAGAAGTCAGTTTTCCATATGCTCCCATGTACCTGTCTATTTTCTCTCTGTTGTTGACAGCAGAATGGACAGTGGTTTTGATTCATCGCTGAGAAATTGTCTGCATCTGCAGATTGGCTGGTGCCTGTCCTGCATGCAGAGGTCTGCTCTGGAAGAGAGAAAAACCTGCTATCAGCCTTCAGCTCATTGACAAGAGAGAGAAAGCAAGTCCCAGCAATTCATGAATATTCTGGGTTAAACTGTCAGTTTTGGGGAGCGGAGCAGTCTGGGGGAGAGGAGTGCTCTGCCAGGCGTTCTGCAGGCCTGGAGATCCACTTGGAGACAGCAGAGCTGGGGAAGCCCTGCTTCCCAAGGCACACAGCACAGCAGTGCTCAACTTGCAAATGGAAGATGAGAAAAGCTGCTCACTGACCTTTTGTTCAAGCACAGAAGACACAGGCCTGACCCAGCCATTGAGGTCTTGACTGTTGCAGAATAAAGTGACAAACCCATGAGCACAGGAGAAATTTCATCACCACACCTCAAACCCACCGATGTGTATCCCTGGGTGTTTGTGAAGGGAGCAGGCGCTGCATGCGGGCTTGGCACAGCCAGGCTGGGTGTCCCAGGGAAGGCATGGGTGCTCAGGGCATGAGATACAGGGTGCTCAGGGAGCAGACCTGCCAGTACCATTGTATGTAAAATTTGTATGCTTGAGTCTTTAACCTTCCTCCACAATGCCCTGAGTGATGTGCAGCAGTTGGACTGGGCAACTCTTCTCACTGTCTGCATGTTTGATGAGTTGCTGTGCTGAGTAACCCTTCATGGAAATAAATGGCCGTTTCCCTGCATTTTGAACATAACACCAATTCTTTACTTTCAACGGGGCTATCCCACATAGCCCAGGATGCCAAGTCCTGCGGGTGTTCGGAACACACTCCAGGAGTCCCCGAGATCAGTGGTACAGAGCTGAGATCAGCCTCGCTTTTGGGATCTTTCAACCATTTGCTCATTGAGAGGAGATATTGTCACCTGCAGGTAGGGAGTTAAAAGAGGTCCCTGTTAGCAGGGAGTGAGCACAACTTATCCCATGGGGCTGCCCACAAGAAGGGCCCTGTGGGGCTGTGTGGAGAGTTCCCCTCACTCAGCTCTCTGCTCCCTCTCCCAACAAAATCCTGTTGCAGGGCATTGCCTCTGTATTTCACATTTGGCATCTCGCCCCTCCCTGCATGTTTTCCCAGAAAACAGTAAGCCTAGAGACTTTCAGGAGTGCGAATGGCCATCACCTGTGAGCCTGTGTTGCCATTGCAGGTGCTCTGAGCAGCATGTTCATGATGACCTCCCGAACACCAGCATCATCATGTGCTTCGTGGATGAAGTGTGGTCCACCCTCCTCCGCTCAGTTCACAGCGTTCTCAGCAGGTCTCCCCCGCACCTTATTGAAGAAGTCATTTTGGTGGACGACTTCAGCACTAAAAGTAGGTGAAGCTTCTTTTGCCTTTATGAAACTAATATAACTTGAGGCCAAAATGCAATTTGTTCTCTGTAATTCAATTCTGAACAGTAGAGAGAAATCACATTTTCTCTTTTCAATGTATTGAAGTGTATCCCCAGCCTGCACTGTTCTTTCCAGATGAGGGGGAGCGGAGGTCAGATGGGCACTGGGAGTGGCTGTGGTGGATCAAGCTGCAGTTCTTGCCAGGCAGTCTGCCAGAGTTTGTCATTCCTGTCTCTCCCATCCTAGTCTACTCACTCAAACAGCTGCTACATTTACAGCTGTGCATCACTAAGTTTACACACATGCACTGCTTTACACATGTGCGGGAGGCTGGTAGACGCACTGCAGTCCAGGAGCACCATCTTTGGGGCATCCTGGGCCAAAGACTTGTACTTTCATAAAGATGCTGTCATCCGTCTCTGTGCGCCTTCCAGATGAGTGCCCCATGTTTTCAGCGCTGCAGTTCCCTGGTTGCTCAGAGAACAGGATAGTTGCAGTAAAAGCAGTGGTTCGCCAGGCATCTGCACATGCACAGCAGCTTTGCATATGCACTCGGGCATTTCATATGATACTGAACCTCTGCTTTGTAATGCTTTGGCTCTCTGCTGACTTAAGCCCTTGAAAATGTAGGAATAATGTAATTTTCCAGCTGCTGGTTCTTCTGTGCTCAGCATTGCTGCAATCCAAGTAACAGCAGCAATAACCTACAGCAAACGTGTCTGCAGATGTTTCACCTTTGGAGCCTTTCAAAGCTTTTAACTGTTTGGTTTTGAAATGCAAAGTTATATTCTCCTGAAAAAAACCCAGAGAGCAGTAATAAAGCCCATCTGGTGAAGTCTGGGGGTCCTCCCCGCAGACCGTACTGTGTAAGTGGGTGATGGCTGGCTCTGAACAAAGCGCTTTTCTCACCAACTTCCTCACACTCTCTTATTCATGAGAGTTCGCCGCCGGCTACTTCCACAGCCACAGGAAACCATGACTAAAGCAGCCTGAGAAGCAGAGATACGTCACAGCAAATCCTTGTTCAGTTTAAACCCAGGCAAAGTCTTTAAATATGGTGCTTGCTGTCAAGAAATATGTAGAGCATTAAGAAAAAAAATAGGCAAAGGAAAAATATTTAGAACCAGATTTTAATTGCGATTATAGCGCAATGAAGAAAAAAAAAAGTCATTTTGGAGTCTTTGAACAACAGCTCAATACCTGGTTTGGATCATGAAATACTCGAGTGATGCCACTGAGATTTTGCTCATGGCCTGTCACCAAAACGCCTGCACTTGCTGCTCTCCACTGTCCATGTGCTCTGCGTGCAGCGAGTCACTGCATTTGCCCAGCACTGGCTATGCCTGCCTTTGCTGCATCTACTGGGCTTGTGCGGAAGCCATCTGAGTGCCTGCCATGCAGGGAGCAGGAGATGATACCACCACCAGCAGCCCATCCTTTGGAAGGGCATATCCAAAGCAGCCGGACATCCCATGGTGAGCCCTCAGGACCAAGTAGCATGTCCATCACACAGTATCAGGGACACAGGTTTCCAGAAGAGAATTTTAAACTCCAGCTGGAATCCTGCTGGCACTGATGTGGCTGAGAGTTTCACTGGAGAGCAGGCTTGGTCTGTGACAACAGAAGCCCTGCAGCTGTGCCCAGATATTCGCACTCCAGCCCTGAGGATCCTGGTGTGTCTGGAGATGCTTCCAGGGACATTCTGCCCACTGCTTTTCACCTTGGAAGTGGGTGCAAAATTGGTAAGTCAACCTCACCCTATCCTCCTTCCCTGCAGAGTACCTCAAGGAGAAGCTGGACAAATATATGTCGCGGTTCCCAAAAGTGAAGATTCTCCATCTCAAGGAGAGGCATGGTCTAATACGGGCCAGACTGGCAGGAGCAGAGATTGCCAAAGGTAGGATAAAAGCCATTTTAGAGTCTTGTCTGGAACCCCCACAGGTGCTGATAAGCCATCTCCAGTGCTGAGTTTTAGTCTCCTCCCAGTGAGCTAATGGCATCTCTTTGGTATGTAAAGCACAAGGATCTGACAAGTGGTAGAGCTATGTCTTGTCCAGCACCTCAGCACAGCCCTAACAAGCCACAGCTGGGATCTCCAGCTGTGCCCCTTTGGCTCCATTGCCTGCACAGGCCAGGCTGTCTTGGCATTGAAATGGTAATTTCTGCTGGGAGCCATCCCACTTCACTCTGTTGGCCTCCATGGCTGAGCAGCAAAAACATGCTCTGAGCTATGGCTGGGAGGGTTTCGGGAGCTATGGCTCCATCATGGCACCATTAGCACTACCGTGAGCTCACAGGGTTTCCAGCCAGCATAGGATGGGAACAGGGAAGGGGCACCTGGGGCCTGATCCTACTCTGGCCTCTGCCACAGGCGCCATCCTGACGTTCCTGGACTCACATGTGGAGTGCAATGTGGGGTGGCTGGAGCCGCTGCTGGAGAGAGTCCATCTGAGCCGGACCAAGGTCGCCTGCCCTGTCATCGAGGTCATCAGTGACAAGGACATGAGGTAATGTAGCTTGTGGCCTTGGGATACCCAAAATCCATGCCAGTGGCTTGAGTGAAACCTCTTACTGGGACCACCAACATACTAATTACAGGAAGACCCAAGTCCAGGACTCCTAACTGGCCTTCAGCAGCATCTCACAAGAGATACGTCATGTTGCTGTGCACCAGAACTTAACATCAGCAGTGGACTTGGCCCCTTCATTTATCCCACATACCTTTTCCCTTTTTCCTGACTTTTAGCACATGAAGAGGATTCCTGATGAAATTTGTTAAAATCCTGTTTTAATTATGTACAGATATTCATCTTCACTCATTAAGGGTGACATTTCAATCAGGAATGTGACTCAGAATTAGTCATCTCGATCTTTTCTCTGTTTAGTTACATGACTGTGGACAACTTTCAGCGTGGGATTTTTACTTGGCCAATGAATTTTGGATGGAGGCAGATTCCACAAGAGATCATTGAGAAAAATAAAATCAAGGAAACTGATATAATAAGGTAAAAAAAAAGCAAATGTGAGAGCTTTGTGGTCTGGCCTGTTCCTTTGTTAATAACTTGGCGACAAAAGCTCCTTCAATGCCAAATGTTGTTCCTTTGCCTGCAAGAACAACAGAGACAGGCACTTTGTACACTGTGGGCAGTCACATCACCAGACATGGGCAAAGCCCAACAAGCCTCTCACCTCGTATGGCACTGCTGGCATTTTGCTGGGGCTGCTGGGGCTGGGAGAACGTATCATTGCATTTTTCCCTTCCATGTCCCATTGTGGTTTTCGGGCTGGGTAAAGCCACTCAAATATCATAGAATCAGCAAAGTGACTGATCAGGTAGTGTCTTGCTGTCTCTGTAAGTGCAGCTTCAGGTACCGTCCCCCAGCATTTAGTAGCCCACATTTTCTCAATGATACCCTCATCAAGGCAAAGGGAAGGGGATGGGCATTCCCTGACCAGCTGACCTGCCGTGTGGCCTCTCCTTTCCCAGGTGCCCAGTCATGGCAGGTGGCCTGTTTTCCATCGATAAGAAGTACTTTTTTGAGCTGGGAATGTACGACCCAGGGCTGGATGTTTGGGGAGGTGAAAATATGGAGATTTCATTCAAGGTATGTCACTGTCATAGACCTGCATCCCTGCCAGCCTGGCTTTGGTGATGGGGCTCAGCCAGGGTCTCCCACAGGGACAGCCCACGTGGGACACACCATTTCTCCTGGCAGTTTACTTAGTTTTCTACTTCTCTTCTGGCTTGCATTAAGCCAGCACCAAACATTTGCATGTGTTTCTATCAAAGCAACCTCTATTTCTCAGGTCTGGATGTGCGGAGGAGAGATTGAGATTGTTCCGTGCTCCAGAGTTGGGCACATTTTCAGGAATGACAATCCTTATTCCTTCCCGAAAGATCGTGTGAGAACAGTGGAGAGGAACTTGGCCCGCGTTGCAGAGGTCTGGCTGGATGAGTACAAGGAGTTATTCTATGGCCACGCTTACCATTTAGTCTTGAAAAATGTAGATGTTGGTGACCTCACTCAACAAATCCAGCTGCGAAAGAAGCTTCAGTGCAAGAGTTTCCGGTGGTACCTGGAGAATGTCTACCCGGACCTGGAAGCTCCCTTGGTTAAAGCCAGTGGTCTGGTATGTAGCCAGATGACTTGCTGCCCTTCATTTAAACATGTTTTCAGTGGCTAGCTACACACTGCCAGTACACTGAGTTGCTTCCCTGGCATTTGGTAACATTACTGAATATTTAATATGTCACGGTGGTCTGGATTCCTTAGTGTTTTTATAAAGAAATAGGTCACGGTTCCAGGAGACAATTTTCCTTTAAAGAGCCATTTGAGTGTTTCAACCCCAAATGAACTGCCCCTGTGGCAGACACGATCAGGGATGTGCTCCAGGGCGGGGGGCCAGTATCCTCCCTGCCTGCACAGCATTTTGGCTGCGGCGGGAGAGGGAAGTGGTTTATCGGGCGGCCCTGGGGGCCGGGAGCCGGCAAGGTTTGTACTGGTGCTCTGCTGCCAGCAGAGCGCAGCAGAAATCCGGTTTTCCCCTGCGCTGACTGCAGTCTTGGAGAGCCCGGCATCTTTGCCGCGCACAAGAAGCCTGTGCTTCGGGTGGGCTCAGTGGGCAGAAAACACCTTAAATGTTAAGTCTTGCTTCCACAAGACTCTTTCTGGCTGATAAGTATAAGTGGGTCAGGCTCCATTTCTCCTCTGCCGTCTCTCCATCTCTGCTTTGGGAGGCTCCTGGTGATCTCTGGCACCAAGTCCTCCTTGTGCAGCTATTCCTCAGGTGTTCAGTGTCACTTTACCAGCATTAAAAGGTCAATTAGCCAAGACTAAATCATAGGTTCTGAGTCTAGTGCAGGCTTGAGACTAAGCTGAGTATTAGCTGCTGCTTTGGACATTCAGAAACCTCAAGTATTCTGCCCAGAAAAGATACAACTTTGATTGCAAATTACTTATAATGGCAATTACAAAACTAAAATATTTGGTTTGTCAGAAGCATTTCAATGACTCCAGGAATGAAAACTGAAGGGTTTTCTGCCTGTCCAAGCCATTGCCACCCACCAGTGCCATGGCAGGAGCAGCACTTGCTGAGAGGAGGTGGCGAGAAGCCGGTGACCAGAGGTCTGGCATGGCTGGGGCAGTGAGAACAAGAACGGCCTGTCCCCTCCGTCCCTGCCAAGGCACACAGTTACTGCACCAGCCCTTCTGGGAGCCAGAAGCAGCACATCAACCATTCGGCTGTGTTTCAGGCTTGTCCATGGGCCAAGGGCTTAATGTGAAGGTTCACTGTCACAGGGATCCCTAGGGATCAGGTCAGGCTCTCTTCCGGCTGCAGTCAGTGTTGCTTTAATGATCAAGCCATGGAGGTGTGGGAGGGTAGCTCTGCAGAGAGCATGGGGAGGGATGCCTGCTTCCTCTGGTGACCTCTCAGCTCTCAGGAAAGCTGTAGGAAACTGCTGGTTTGGGGCGCTTCAGCAGATTATGAGCAGTGCATCCATTCAGATGCATCCATCCATCTCAGTGTGACAGTGGCTGCAAGCAGAAGAGCCAAGGGCTGTCTCTCTGGCTCCAAAACTTGTGTGTCCAAAAGCCCATGTCCCTGCATTTTTCAGAAAGCACTGTTTGGATTGGACTGAGGATTCAGTGAATCGGCTTAAGTGATATTTTTTAAAAAGAATTAGCAGTCATAATCCGAGGACATAAAAACCCCAAAAAATTTATTGAGAAATACTCACTTTTTCAGCTCTTTTTTTTTTTAATCAGAGCAGTAAAACAATGTCAAATTCAGTGCAACGCAGTTAGGCCATGTATCACCTGAAGCAAAACCTCAATTGGTCAGAGGTGTTTGTGAAAATTTTCAAGATACTGCCTTGCTTTGTCCTGATTCAGGCCACCTGAATCACTCTTTTATCTTCATTCTCAAAATTTAATAGGGCAGAAAATCTGTTTTTCAGCTAGCTCTGCAAATTCCAGCTGTGCTGAACGCTGTACAAAGTTACTTGAGAACTGTTTTCCAAATAGCCTATTTATTTACGGAGATTAATTCATAAGTTCTTCAGAAATTCTGAAAGAGAAGGAATGACGTTTCAAGGAATTGGAGATGTGAGTGGCCCCAGGGAGTTATTTGAGGAGCTGGTGATGGTGCCTGCAGACTGCAGCTGACTAAGTCCTCCATGGCCATGAGTCCCTGCAGCGTGGTAGACTTCAGCCCAGGAATTGGAGTGGGCTGGCAGAGGTCAGTCCAGTGTTTTCAGCTTTCCCATATAACTTCCCGTACTCCTCAGCAACCTCTGAACACACCATGCAAACAGCATGAAGGAAGTGCCCTTTGCAGACCTCACTTTCTGCAGATGCTGGCGCTGGGCAGGCACTGGGTGCTGGCTCACCCATGACGGATGGTTGCTGGGAGAAAGAGCAAAGAGAAGCCAGGGAAGGGAGCAGAGCCTGATGCTCACTTGCAGCAAGCTGGGGGCTGAATACACATGCTCAGGGAAACACTACACTTCTCAGGGCGCAGTGCTTACTTGTCCTCTCTTACACCCACCATTGCAAGGTAACAGCAGTTCAGTTACAAACAGTTAATGATGATGTTCCTGCCAGGGTTCCCACTGCAAGGGACTATGTCTCCATTTCTGCATTGATGTTGGGTACCAAGACAACCAACCTGGATGGAAAACAGGAAGAGTTGCCTCGAGGTGGGGCATCAAGCACATTACATACAGTAATGGGAGTTGTTCCCTGGGGTCAGCTGTGGGGTCTGTGCCCCAGCTGGGGCAGGGATGGGGCCACCAGGCATTTGTGTCAGCTGCGCGTGTTGGTTGCTCCCCTCCTTCACAGGGTAGCAGTGAGAAGAGATTCTGCAGTTTTTACTGCTGGGAGCTGTTGTTCGGTGATTTGCAGAAGAGGAACATGAGCTATGTCCAAAAAAAAAAACAACCCGGAAAAGAACGTGTTTCATCCAGCCTTTAATGTTTCTGGTAAGGGCTAGTTTCAAGTTTTTGTTGATAGAAAACACGTGTAATAGACCAGATATGCATTTACACACCTCTCCAACACATCATCTCTGCTTTGCTTAGTTAAGTGGATAATATCAGTCAGTGTCTCTGAATCCAGGAGGTTAACTGCAGTATGGCAGCCTCTCCTCTTTCTTGGCAATTTATGTCTGAATTTGCATTTTGTTCTGTTTTCCAGCTTGTTAACAAAGCCATGGCAAGATGCATCACTGTGGAAAACACGACTCTAGCTTTTGAGGCATGTGACGTTAACAACAAGGTAAGGATGCCCTGTATACTGAGTATGCAATACTATTTTTTGTCCATGGCGTAGAGCTCCTGTACCTTTCTGTGGTGACCTGCCCCTCCCTTGGGAGCTAAAGCACTCCTTCCCATAGGGCACTCAGCCACATGATGCTTGCAGATAGCAATGAGCAGGAATTCCCTGTTTGCAAAGTCTGTAGCCAGCCCACAACCCCAGAACCAGCAAATTCAGCTGGAATAGGAAAGTTTGATAAAGCCATGAGCCTGCACATGAAAATAGGGAGAAACATTTAAATATAAGCCTATGCTTTCTGCTGCAAAACATCCAGCTGCACTACTGTTGCTTTATGGGAAGCAGCCACTGTGGACAACCTTTCCTTTCCTCTATAGGCAGTGTTTCTTAGGCAGGTCCCTGCTAATTGCTGTCTGCTCTGGCACAGAGGTTGTGGGTTGGGCTTGTCATGTACAAGGGTTTCTCTGTTTGCACCCCAGTGCTGGGGTGCAGCCAGGGGAGGTGGCAGGGCAGAGAAGCACACAGCAGTCACCTTTGGGGTCAAGGCTGCTGTGCCAGGAGCCACCCTCAGAGCCTGCACTGGGGCTGTTCTGAGCTTTCTTGCTCTGCAAATCCATAGGAAAGGTCTTCCCATGGATCACAGCTTTTCTGATCCTCTGGTCCTGGATGAGGAGAGGAAAAAGGCAAGAAGGGCATCTGCTGGGGAGCCTCTTCCAGCTGCCATCCTCATGCAGCCAGCCCTGTTGATGGAAGGCAAGTGAAGTCACAGCTCTTCCTGGTCTCTCCCTGCAGAACCAGAAGTTCAACTACACGTGGCTGAGGCTGATCCAGCACAGAGAGCTCTGCATCGCTCAGGCTGGCACTGCGGGAGCACTGGGCCTGCGCCGCTGTGAGGGCAGGAACCGCAGCCTAGCATGGCTGCACAGGTCACTGGCAGCATTCCAGCCAGAGCTGGTAAGTGCTGCGCTGGCAAGGGTAGCAACACCATGGCCTGTGGCCCCTGGGTTGTGTTAGTGTGCTGGTGTGCAAACTGATGGGCAGCTGCAGCCCAGTGCAAGGCGCAGGATATGCCCTGGCCCTCTGGTCCCGGCTTTGCCAAAGTCTTCTCTTTTCGCCTGGAGTTAGGTGTTGGTCCCCCAGCACCAGAGCCTTTCCTCAATGGGATAGAGATGCACGTGCTGCTGTTGGGTTGCATCTGTCCAAGTGATGTGTGCTTCGATATTGGGTGCCTGGGGGCTGGAGAGACACTGGCCATGCAAGGAAGAAATGCTTTACTGTGAGAGTGGTGAGGCACTGGAAAAGGCTCCCCAAGGAAACTGTGAATCCTGCATCCCTGGCAGTCTTCAAGCCCAGGCTGGACAGGACCTTGAGCAACCTGGTCGATTGGGAGGTGTCCTGCCCATGGAAGGGGGGTTGTAACTAGATAATCTTAAGGTACTTTCCAAGCCAAACCATTCTGCGATTCTGTGATTCACTTTGACATGACAGTAATGAAACATCCCTGTTTCACATAGAAATCATCAATAGCACTTTCTTGGATATTACTTGATATTTATTGGTGTTCAGCTCACCAGTGCCTTTTTAAAAGAAAGTGTTTGTGAAAAGGAGAAGAATGGATACTTACATTCATTGCTTGTACTTGTAAAAAAGCAAGTGAGTTGGGAGTGAATCTCAGTCAGCCTGGTGTAAGTAGTCCTCCAAAATGTTATGAAATGGCATACTTTATATTTAGGAAAGAAATACTTGTAATTTAAAAAGGAAAAAAATGTAGCCAAATTATACACTCATCATGTATTGCAAAGTTCCCATTCCTTTTTAGTCTGAACAGTCGAAACTTTAAAAGCCAGAATGCCACAGTGCCAAGGCATTGTGGCATTGGGTGTTTTGTGAAAAATACATGAAAATTGTCATCTGCTTAGAAGTCCAGGCAGCAATACCAGTGCACAGGCACTTTTTGCCTCCTGTTTCAGCCTGAGCTCACCTGAAGCTGTGAGTTGGGTGTACTTGGTGGTCCCAGCCCAAGCAGGGGGCTAGGCATGAGCAGATGCTCCCAGCTGTGGCAGGGAATGGGTCTGGCCACCTAAAGGCACAGGCACCACCGTCCTCCCCAGGACAGGCAGCCTCGGTCTGTGTGATTGCATCAGCCTTTACTAATGCCAGCAGTAGGAAGTCTGAGGAGCAGCTCAGTGCCTGGTGATATTGACTGAAGGAATTAACATGCTTTACCTTCTGATGTCACAGTCATTGTGTCTTATTAAAGTTGTGAAGTGCATTTCCTATATGCACAAAGATCCAGCTTGGCCCAGATAACACTCTACATGTCATTTCCGGAGTATTTCATCTAGTTGTTAACCAACTGATCGTAAGTAACACTGCAATGCTAGGTGGTGACGCAGAAATGTCCTCACCTTTGGCAGCACTTGCAGCATTGTCTTCCTGGCCATGTGGGTTAAGTAGGTAAAGCCAAGCAGATGTGAAAAGCAAGCAGATGGAGATCACTCAGACTCTTCATTCTTTCACAATCCAATTTACTGCCCCAGCATTTGAACTTCAGCACTGGATTATCTAGCATCCTTTTCAATTCAGTAAATGTGCTTGGAGTTCACTAGCCAAGAAACTCCAAAATACGAAAATCAGTCTCCTGCTATATGTACCCCTATATAGCATGTACCATCTGGAGTGATTTCCTTTGCATGGTAATTTCTGCTCGGACAGTGAGCGAGCTAATCTTTCCCTTCCCAGTGAACAAAAGTGCAGGAGTTGTAGTATGATCCTGGCTTGGCAACAGGTGCCAGCTTTGGATCCCACCCAGAAGTCCCTGTAAGCCAGCAAAGAGATCTTACATAGTAGGGAAATGTGAAAAAAGGGCACACCATCAAGAATCAAACTTTCTCAGTGGAAAAATAGAGCTGCTGCCACATGAGTCCTAAAGCTGAAGCTTACCTAAAGTCCTCTCTGTCTCCCCTGCAGACAGACCACATCATCTCGGAGCATCTCCAGCAGCAGGCTTGCTTGGAAGTGGATCCTTCTCACAAAGCCCTGAGGGTAAATGCCTGTGACTCTGCAAATCCTTATCAAAAGTGGCAGTTTGGCAATTACTATGCAGACTGAAGGGAACACATTTGGACCAGAAACACTATTTTTCATCTTGTGAATTCAGCAAGGACATCAGTGTGACTTGTGACAGCAATTACAAACCTGAAAGTTCATTTCCAAATGATAATTGAAATCTATAATTTAAACCAGTATATTGAAAGATCAGAATACCGAGAGCAGCACATCTGGTTTAATGATGTCTGAAACAGGTAGGCATGTTTTCCTTCACTGTGAGAGACTTTGGCAAAAACTCGAATAACTTTCTGTATTATTAAATGGAAATATTTTCTCAAGTCCCCCATCCTACTGTAAGCAAACCTTCAGCAGTTCCCCCCAGACAACAGCATAAGCTACAGGAGTACTTCCAGGGCTCAGTAGTCTGTAAACAGCAAACTGGGCTGCTTATTTTTCCACAGAAAATGAAAGTTTATTGACCAATGCATTAAAAAAAATCCATCTGACATGCCCGTGCTGGGTCTGGCTGCAGGATCCTGCCCTGTGGGACCTGTTGCCTCTGACAGATAAGTATCAGGGTTCCATTAGGAATTGATTACTTATCAAAAAGTCTTCTTTTAACAATGGGGGGCAAATATGGGTCAATAAGCTGCCCAGCAGCTGAGGTAAACGGGGCTGTGAAAGAGGCAGTGAGTATGCCTTGCCCACACCCCCAGTGAGGATGTGGGTGTCTTGCTTTGCTTGGAGGTGAGAGGAGCTGTCGGGGAGGCAAATCAGGGGTTTATCCTGCTTTTTGCCTGTGACACGCAGCAGAGGCCAGCTGTGTCTTTGAGCCCCTATGGCTTTTTAGTGGCACCCCCAGAACCATGGCCACTTTGCTTGGCCCCTGGCCTGGGTACTGTGTTGCATTGGTGCCTGTGCCAGAGTCTGGTGATGCTCGGTGTAGCCCCAAGCAGGGTGGCTCACCCTCCTCCTGCCAGGGCCATCCCAAGGGAAGCTTTACCTGCCAACAGCATAGGCCAGGTAGCTCTCCCCATCGTGGCATCCTCCTGCAATGGAGGGGGGTGGAGAGAGGGCAGAGACCTCTGTCAGGACATCTCACAACATAAAATTTCTACCTGTAGACTCTTGGGATGGAGGAACTCAGGGCTTTCATTCAAAAAGGTTGCAGAACACAAGTGTGTGCACATACACGTGTGTGTGTACACGCATTTCAGAGGTACTGTTGCAGAGGTTAATACAGTGGGAACAGCTGCTGCACAGCCCAAGCAGCACAGAATGGACAGGCTCTGCACACCAAAAGTCCCTCTGAACTTACTGTTAAGGGCAATTTTTTTCTTACTGTGAAGCATTTTGTGCCCAAAAGGCATCACCAGTTTTTGAAGGGACAGATTTGGTAGAAAAAATTCTGCTGTGACAGCACAGTGAGATCCAGGATGTGGTAGCACTAATGCGTCCCTCTCTGTATTTCTTCCCCATTTCCATTAGGAAGTTCCTGCTGTGGGAGGCTGCTCCCTGTATAGATTTGGTACAAGGATGTCCAGGAATGTCGTACATCCTTGTACATTGATACATCTTTGTGGTACATTGGTGGTTGCTGGAGAAGCTCGTGCTGCTTCTCCTGCCTTGCTGTCCTGCACTAGGGTGAGGAGCACAAGCTGCTGGGGATCCATGGGGCTGAGCATCACACTTGGTTCTCATGCCACTGTTGACCACAGCAGAAGCTCCGCCTGCATTCACAAAACCCTTGTACCTTTCCTTTGATTCTTCATGTTACCTCTCACATGGTGGATTAATGCTGACAGCATCTGACAGGCTGAGTGTGCCAAAATATTGACTGGCCCAACAGATTTTTCTTATTGGCTCCTATTCCAACTGTCTTCCTGATTTTCTTCCTCTTTTAGTGCAGCTAGCCTGCAGTCACCATCAGAAAAATGACACAGATGTTTGTGCAGTCATCTTTTATCAGGAGCATGAATTTCATCAAATTCTGTTTGCTGACATTCAATCATTTGTCACCAAGTAGGCATCAAATGGTCATATGTCATGGTCACATCCTATTGCCAGGCTTGTCACTTGCATTCTGATGCCCTGTTTGTGTCAATGCTCACTTCCATGTTGGTATCTTTTGCTTAAAGACCGGAGCGTGCCTTCGGGGCTGCTGGCAGTGAGCAGTGGCCCTGCTGCTACGCAATATTGAGAAGCATTCGGATCGCACCAGTCAGCCTAGTCTTCCAGAAACAAGAGCATTTTTTCCAGCACACTCAGCAGATGTGGCAACAAGAGTCTCCTTCTACCCAGTGAGCTGCCCGCTCCTTTTACCATCTCCACTAATGGCACCTGGGTGTGCCTCACACCTCGGGGGACATGGGGAGGCTTTGGGATCATGGAGGGGAAGGAGGAAGGTACCATGGGTGGGAAGGACCACTAGTCATGCTGGGGACAGGCGCCGCCATCCTCCCCCATGTTGGCAATAGGAAACATGCAGCTTTTCTGAACAAGAGCAAATGCTGTGGCAGGGAGGGACACAGCACATCATGCTGTGCTTCCATCAATACGTACCCTGAAACAAAGTAGCATGGTTGCAGGCCTCATTTGGTTTGTTAAAAAAAAAAAAAAAAAAGAAAAAAATATTAAAAAAAGGGAATAAATTATAAGAGATGAAGCATCTTCCTCTGCACCCTGTGCGTTAACTGTTTCTGTTAACTCAGACCCTTTCCAGGGGGTCTCCTGCCCGAGTTAGTGCCAAGCTGAACTGCAAAATGCCTGTAACCCCTGTAACCCCTTGATCAACATACTGCACCCACCCAGCCTGAGGGTTAGGTGAGAGGGGGAGTGTTTGCAGGAGAGGCCCATAGGCCCCTAAAGCATCCCAGGACTCAAGCTGCCAAGGAAAGCAAAGAAGGAGTTGCAGTTCTCAGCTGATCAAATGCTGCCTTCCAAGGTAAAAAACTAGTCCCAAGTTTCTTGACAGTTTCAGCAGGACTCCACACTCCGCTGGAACCTGAGCCCACAATCAGTTTACCAAGCATCTCATCCCTGCACTTGCCCAAAATGTCTGGAAACTGTTTTAACAGTCACCTAGAGTATAAGCCAGATGTTAAAAACTGTTACAGACAGATATGTGATAGAAGGAAAAAATACCCACCTGTTACTAAAGCAAGCAGGGGGCCCAGCCAGCCTGTGCAGCCAAGTAAGGGAGCAGGAAGGTTTCCAGCTTAGCCAGACAATTCCCTGGAGGAGATGGGAATCGTGACAGCAAAGGCCCAGGCAATAAGATGCTACTGTCTCTCCTTCCATCCTCCTCACCCAGGATTGCGTGGGGAAGTATTTGAACTCTGGCTTTCCATCCCTCTGGGTGTCTGCCTGTTCTGTGGCTTTCCCTCTCTCGACCCCAGTGCTGATCTCTCCACCCTTCTCAAAGAGTACCTACTACAGCAGCCATGCCTTTTGCTATGGTACAGATGGCTTTTCCTGGTGTCTCACACTGCTGAAAGGCATCTGGGTCATCAGCACAAACCAGGGGCTCACATCCCACCCATCCAGACTCAGCAGCTTTTCCAGAGCCAAGTGTAAGCGCCTGTGTGTGCTGTTGATCCCGATGGGCACGGGCAGATACTGCTCTTCAGCCCCTAGCCTTACTGCAACATCATCCCTTTAAAACACCAGCTTCTCAGCAATGCACAAAGGTGCGCACTTTAACTCTGATTTTTATTTTGCTATGGGGTTTCATTGTTTTGTTCCCTATTGCACTTGTTGATTGCAGTAAAGCAAATTTGGCACTCACATTCCAAAGTGCGCATCTGGCCAGATGGCATGGTGGGGAGGTAGTGGTCACTAGCCCCACCTCAACCACTGTGCCAGTACTTGAAGCTGCGCTTGGCTAGCTCAGAGCAGCTCCTTGCCACCCACAGCCTCAGGAAGTCACCAACAGCCCACACAATGGCCTCATCTTCAAGAGAAATGTGTCACTCTTAGAGGAACCACTGCGAGAGGAGCGATGGGGGGCAGCTGTCAGCGAGCAAACAAACCCACAGTATAAGTTCATACAAGCAAACCTCTGAACTTCCACAACCCAAAGAGCGAATAAACAAATCTGAATAGCACAATGAGGGCTGTGTCTGGTTTGTACAATACAGAATTGCCATTTATTATTTTCACATTGCCAATAAATAATTGCCTCTATGTAGCACAAGAAAAGTCAAAACGATATTCAGTGCTGCTGGAGATGTAAAATTAATCCTTACAAAAACACGGCTGAAGGAAGCTGCTGCCGCTGCCGCCAGTGTCTAACCTCATTCTTACCTCCTCTCCCTTTGTCAGCTGCTCTCAACTTTCCCAGATGATTTCTGGGATGACATTTGCAAAGCTTAGTCCCAACTCAAGACAAATCTGTCTGTCAAACAGTTAAAAAATACTGCATCAATGTTCTTGTATTTACACCAAGAATTTTAAAAAAGGAAAACTGTTGTGTGCAGATGACACAAAAACAATGAGTGCATAAAACTCACCTGGCTTCGACAAAAAAGTCTTTGAAATTTTGTGTCTAAACTAAGCGTGAAATCAAGAAGGCAAGTAAGAGAGTCTGAACTGGCGGCATTGGGAAAGGTCAGGTTTCTGACAGTGGTCAGTTTTGCCAGGTGAAGCACGCACAGGCATGTGCCATGCCCTACATACACAGTGTGAAAGCCGCTGCCCCCCAGAGTGTCCCAGAGCCCAGCTGTGCCACTGCGGGTGACACCAGCCACCAATGCCACCTCCCCAAAGGCACCTCTGCCCTAGGCTGGAGTGGTCAGGCCCCACAGCTGGCCACCACTGATGGGATCCACAGCACTGGGGGCTAGGAGCCACCGCAGTACAGAGGGAGGGCAGTGGGGAAGAGGAGCTGCTTCATCACCAGCTGCTGTGTGGGCTGGCTGCACCCATGATTTCATGCTAGCACCCAGAACAGGTGAGCTAGAATGGAGCACTGCATGAGCTTGCAGTGGCCATGGCGGGGGCTGTAGTGGGCAGGCAACATCATGTCTAAACACATCCACACGGTCATCTCTCACCCCAGCAGGCAGGGGCCAGCAGACAGTACCAATCCTATCTGGTGCTGACTACAGTGATGTATAAGGAATCCAGCTACCCACTGGAAGCCTTAGATATGGGAGTGCAAGTACAGGGGCCGTGATGCTTTCTCATCTTTTGTAATTCCTGCACATCAGCATCTGCCTGTGAATGCAAATATCCCTCTATCCTGCCAGCACAAGGTAGGAATGGATGGTTGCGAGCAAGAGGCGGCTGACAGTGCACCGTGAGACACCAGCATGGATGGACAGCAAAACAGAGTGTGCTGGGGCTGCAAACAGTCGTCTCTTTTATTGCTTGCCCTGCCCTGGCCAGTGCCAATGAGCTGCTGCTGCCAACTCATTACCAGCATGGCTGACAGCATGGATCACGTGTGTGTCGGCAGCTAGAGAAACCCCAGCCAGTTCAAGACACTCTATTGTTTGAATATGGTTACAAAAGTTGGACAGAAAATAAGAGGATAAACTTAAAATCAACTGGTATTATATTTAGCAAACTGATTTTTTATTTTCCTGTGTTATGGATGCCTCTGCCCACTGCCAAAGCAAAGATGTTAAATTTTAACAGTGTATTATGAAATCATATACAAAAAGGAAAAGAGCAGTGACCTCATGATATGTGAAGAGACATGCCTTGGGGGAAACAAACAAGAAAATCAAAACCAGAACGATCACTTGGCTCATTAAGCAATTCTCCACTTCAGTTTATAAGTGCATCATGGATTCAAATTCATCAATTCTCTGTTTGGTATTTCCTTTTCTAATCCTCCGGTAGGAGATTGTGTTGTACCTAGAATAGCTGTGTCTGGAGATATCATTTTTTTTCCCCAGGCTGAGCTGCTCCCCTGCTTTCTCCACCGAGGAGTTGCAGCCAGGGGTGGTCAGGGGAGATGCCTCCTTGCCACTGTCATACTGCTTTAGATGGGATGCCTTGCTGTTCTCCTTCTTGATTTCAATCACCTGAACTTCATCCTCTTCAGTGTCCTCCTCATCATCATCATCCTCCTCATAATCCACCTCCTCCTCCTCCTCCTCAGTGGCATTTTCCCTCCCATCGATGCTGGCTGCGAGGGTCTCTGCTGCCTCCACGACGGTGCTGGCTGCCATCCCCATCACTGGCTCCCTGCTGCCCACAGGCAGCCCTTTGCTGCCTGGTCCTGCAGCAACACAGAGGGGGTGTTGGTAAGGACAGGCTCAGCACTGCCTTCATGCCCCCGTCCTACATGCTTTTGATATATCATCATAGTTGGTGTCTTACCAGCTCCTGCCACCAAAGCACCCATCTTCCAGAGACTGCCTGGTGGTGCCCACATCTCCAGGCTGAACCCCATCACCGCGGGTGCTCACACGTGCTTGAAAAAGGCATTGTACATTCTCAAACTCATTTCTTAAGGCCATCTGCCTTTGCATTTTTTAATGCCCATCTCCACCTTTCCCACTGAGCTCTCCCCACTACTGTCTTAAAGGGGGAGGTGACAAAATACCCATGGCCTAGCCTCGAAGAGGGAAAAGCAGTATAGCATCCCCCCCTGAGCCCCAGGACCAGAAGCACTGTGCCTCCATGCATGCACCAGATCTGCTTCCGCCCTCTGGGATCCAGAGCTGGTAAACATCCCACTTCAGGGCCCTGCTGCGATGCCCTTCCAAACTTCCTTCCAGCTTTCCCAAAGCTCTCTGGTAAGTGCCTTGGGCAGGTGCTGGACTCAATTAGACAAACTCCCTGTTCTGAAGTTGCTGCCCCTTCCCTGCAGACCCCACCACTGGACCAAAGGTCCCATCTTCCTACAGTGTTCAGTGCTGGGTCTGCCTGACATGGTAGGAAAGGGAAAAGGAAAATGGAAACAGGAAAGGAAAGGGAAAGGCGGGAAAAAAAGGGAAAATGAAAAGGGAAAAGGAAAAATGAAATATAGAAATGGGAAAAGGGAAAAAGGAAAAGAAAGGGGCTACTCTGCACTCAGTGCCCAGCTATGCCCATGATGAAGCAGGGCCCCAGAGCAGCCCTCCTGGGATAGTCCCTCCTTCAGAGATGGCCCACCAGGCTGAGATGGCTATTTCGTATTTGTCCTGTTTGGCATTTGTCTTTGTGTTAAATGATGTTTTAGCATCACAACAAATGGTCTATTCAACATTCTGCCTGTGAGGTCCCGAGTATTAATTAGACTAAATTGGTTAGGTACTAAAAAGCTGCCTGCAATTTAGAGATAAAGTGCTTGTGGCTGGGGAGGGAAAAGGTGTAGAGGGGGGAGGGCTGTGTTTAATAGGTTTTATTGTGCGCTCATAAAGCAGCGCAGTTGGAATATGGATGTCAGCTGTAAGTGGGAAAGCCTCCATCATGATTCACCTCCTCACAGTTGCTATGAAATATTTCTGTACCCATGACAAATGTTCATATTTTTTCCTTTTCTTAATCAAAGTTTCTGTTTACAGAGCATGGCCCATACATCTTTTAGAGCCACATTCAACTCAACAAAGCAGTAGCTTTGCCAGGACTGAGTTGTTAATCTCCTCTTCTCCAAGGAGGGGCTTCATATTTATGTGGCAGCTGACATATAGAAAATACCAATTTAGTGCAGCCAGGTAGATGTGTAAATGACAAGAGAGATCCAGCATGGCTGAGTGCTGGGGAGTGGGTTACAGCAACCAGCCCTGTGCCTCCAGTGATGGCTGGGTCTCCAGGGTGGGGAGAACACTGTTAGCAGCCTCTGGTCCAGCCGCCCCTCATCCCACACTGCCAAAACCAGCAAGACATAGGAAACATGGAAGGACAGCAATGCTGAAAGCCCACCTAGAGAGAGATGTAGGTTTCTTTTAAAAACACTCAATAAAATACTCTTCCTTTCTGGAGGAGTGGCTGCATTTTGCATGGTATAATTGAATAGGTTTATCTACGTGTATATATATGCAATACATTTTAAGTTGTGATGGGGTATGGGGAGCAAGTGCCCCCCTGCCACCCCACTCACTGCAGGAGGCAGGTGTAAGATCCAGCCTTGGCTCCAACTGATTTTTACTGTTTTCACCTAGGAATGAATAGAGAGGGACTCAGGAGCAGATGTTTAAGAGAGGAATTTTCTGCTAGATGCTTGGGTGTCAGGGGGATTTAGACATTTGGTGAATCAGGCAGGAATATGTTTGTTTTGAGGCCACACATTTTTGACTGACAGCCTCCTGAGGTTATCCTTTGAGTTCCCCTTCCTGAAGCAGAAGATAAAGTATCTCCCAACCTCACAAGGCTGTTGCAGACCTCCTGGCTGATGACCCCACTTTGTTTCAATATCCTATAGTCCAGGAGATACACACAAACCCCAGGAAGAAAAAGATACCAGACATGTTTTCTTACAGGGCAGCAGCAATACAGATAAGAAATGAGTCACTGCTCTCCAGGACATAAGGGTCTGACTGAATTAAACAAAACCAATAACCACCTGCATGTGATTGTCTCTGAAGGTACTCATTGCCATGCATTGGGAAAACCTCTATCCCACAGCGTTTTCCATTACCTTCCTCTGATTCCTGGCCGTCAGTCCCCATGTCCTGGATATCAGCTGATCCCTGCTGTAGTGTCCCATCATTTTCCTCTCGCTTTTCTTTAGGAAATACAAAGCACAAGAAATGAATTGATGGAGCAGTTAGTGAGAATAATTAGGTTTTAGTAGTTGCAGATTGGCGGCAGTTTTTCAAAGCAGATTAAAAAATTGCTTGTTTCTGTAGTTACATACTTTTCATTGCATCCTGTGTAACTGCTAGCTCAAATTTGTCCTTAACTTTGAATTATTCCAATTCATCATTAACAACTACCATAGGTTAGAAATTTTGATTAACACACATAGTGCATATCATTATTCATAAGACTATGCATAAAATAGAGCTTTTCTATCCAAGCACATAGAGAAAGGCAGCCTTGTACTTTACCTTTGTATTGCTTCTCTTCATCAAAATCGCTAGGAACTATGTCCTCTGCCAGTGAATTTCTATTTTCCCCCTGGTTTTCTTCTGCAGGTAGAGCATCATCAAGACTCATTTCTGCATTTCTGCAAGGGACCATTCCAACAGATTTTGCTATTTCACCAGTGATCTGGAGAGGGCCTTCGTCCAGGGGTACACTCCCATTGCACTCAGGCATGCCAGATGCTGATGGGACTTCTTCTGTCATGCTTAGGGCTGTGTCGTGCCCGCAGACCGGGGCCGTGCACTTCCAGGGGCCCCGGTCCTGCACCCCAGGGTGGGGAGCAATACTCTTCACCCCTTCCCCACGGGGATTTTGCTCCCCTGTGCAAATGATCAACGCCTGTCTCCTCTCCTGCGGGTGCTGCAGCAGAGCAGGGTCCGCTGTCACACCATCAGATGTGCCAAGGGCTTGCCAGCAGGCTCTGGCCACGGGGCAACCCAATCAGCACATCGCTTGTTGGTTGCATAATTAAATGCACCATTTTAATTTACATAAACAAACAATCTGAAGCAAGAAAGCTTTTGTGCTGGCATGGGGAGCGGGTCTTTCAGCATGTCAGCCCTGGGGTAATAAACAGGGATTTTGTACTCTTGGCACAATGGCCCTTTGTGTCTCCGCCTGGTCACAGGGACGGTGATTGTTCTGACCTCTAATCCCTGAAGGGTGACCACCTTCCATAGAGCTGCAGCCACCTAACCTGCTTAACATTCCCCATCGGGTTTGTGTGCTAATAAACCTTGCCGTGCCACTGGCCCGACAATGAAAGCATTTTGCACTTGGGGAGCAAACCGGCTGGTTGGAAGGATACATGCCCGGCGTAAGACTCAACACCACACTGCTCTGCTACCACACGTGTTTACAGACAGGGCCATGTCCTGTCAGATGCTGAGCAGCTGCAATTACATGCTCAGTGAAATGCATCTTCAAGGGATCAGCCCTCAAGGACAGAACTAGAAGATGAGAACCAAAAGCACAAGCACATGTGATGTTTTGTGACAAGATGAGAACTGAGATGGCAGGTTCCCAAGGCCAAGCCAGCCAGGCAGTGGGATGCTGCTGCCCCACCAGTGCTGAGTCAGGTCAGCGCTGTGCTTCCCCTTCCACATACACCACACAACCTCCTTCTGCAGAAGCATCTTCTGGCCGCAGTAGTAGAAACTTTCTTTAGAGGAATATAAATGGGGCGAGAGATGAGATTAGCGCTTACACAGTCAGACCTAAAGCTAGTAGGAGTGATAAAGAGACATTTCACAAAGTGAAGGAGGAAGATTGCCCAAGCAGCACCAGGGCATTTACTGACCGCAGCTGAACTTGTCTCAGCTGTGTGCCCAAAGCCAGGTTTACATAAGAGTGTAATCTCCTGCTGTGAATGACTTTTTGTGTTGGTACAAAACAACATTTTTGACATCTTTGTGCTTTAGGCCTTTGAAATCTTCTTGTCAAGTTTTGACCTTGATTAGAAATAAACCCAAAACCTTTCCACTGGTTTTGTTCATCTGTGAGTTTGCATCTTGAAATCAACAACTTTTCATCATTGTTATGAAAATGAGCTTGGTGTAATTGATTTATAAAATCAATCATATGCTGGAAAAAATTTGTCCAGGAAAATGGATAACCGGGTTTGAAAGTGAATTGACAACATGCAACAGTAGGTACTTTCAGGAGAGACTGGGTACCTGGAACAGACTGGTGGCTGGGGAGAAGAAGAATACCTTCTCTTCTTATCAAGCTATTTCTGTATCTCTGACATAATCCAAAGGGCCCTGCAGGTGATTCAGCGTGACCAGCAGGTCAAAGGAGGTGATCCTGCCCCTCTACTCTGCTCTCATGAGACCTCACTTGGAGAATTGTGTGCAGTTCTGGTATCCGCAACATAAAAAGGACATGGAACTGTTGGAACAAGTCCAGAGGAGGGCCACGAGGATGATCAGGGGACTGGAACACCTCCCGTATGAAGACAGGCTGAGAAAGTTGGGACTTTTCAGCCTGGAGAAGACTGCATGGAGACGCCATAGCAGCCTTCCAGTATCTGAAGGGAGTCTACAAGGATGCTGGGACTTCATTAGGGACTGTAGTGATAGGACAACAGGTAACAGGTTAAAACTTAAACAGAGGAAGTTTAGATTAGGTATAAGGAGGAAGTTCTTTACTGTGACAGTGGTGAGGCACTGGAATGGGTTGCCCAAGGAAGTTGTGAATGCTCCATCCCTGGCGGTGTTCAAGGCAAGGCTGGACAGAGGCTTGGGTGACATAGTTTAATGTGAGGTGTCCCTGCCCATGGCAGGGGGGTTGGAACTTGATGATCTTACAGCCCTTTCCAACCCTAACTATTCTATGATTCTATGATTTCTCATTTGACAAGTCTTGTCCCCAGGGTTTCCCTCAGTGTGGAAACACCACTGAAAAAGGTTTCATGGTTGGAACTTGCCATGTTTGGGAGCATCTCTGCTGTGCCATGATCTCAAGGGCTGAATGAAGATATGATCATCTCACAGGGTCAATAGGCCATGTCTGCATTGGTGCAGCCAGCACAAATCCTAGCTTGAGCATGGGGCAAACTCCCAGCCAGGCTTCTAATCTTAAGTTACACAAAACTGAAAACATGGCACCAAGGTTGGCAAGCAAGTAGCCTGCTAAACTTGGAGCCACATCAGCTCCCATGGGAACACGGGCAGATCTTGTCTTCATATCCCCAGGAACCTGACTGCCTGACTTCTTGATTGCAGGAAGATATTGAAACAATTTGAGGTATTTCCTGGTGCCATCTATTAGTTACACAATCAATTCTCAACAACTCACATTTTCCCAAATGAGCACCTCGTGGTCGAAGCAGGATTTGCATGAATCTTATAAATCATTTTCCATGTGACCTTTAGTGCAGGAAGTTTCCATTCCACCTATGCTTTACTAAAATTTCAGAAACAGTACCTGGGATTTTAAAGGCACAACAGGGATTTGAGAGTCAGTGAGGTAAATCATTGCTGAGCACCAGTAATTCCAATTCATTCCAGAAATAGGAAGAGGCCACCATGGCAGGGTGTTTGCAGAGTTCTGCAGGCTCCTCTGTCATTAACTCTCTGCTGCCCAGTTTCTGCTCCAGGCTTTCAGGAGCATCTCATGCACACACATGGCTGCCTGGGGAGCATGTGCACCATACATGGTCACTGGAGCAGCTCTAGAGCAGAAGACACATAACCCAGGGTCACCATGGGAGATGCAGTGCCACTCAAAGCCAAGGCAAGATGACAGGTGGGGTGGCACTGAAGACAAATGTTCCCACAGCTGAGCACAGCCAGGAAGGATCACATTTCACTTGAATCCCCCCCAGAGAAAAACTCCTGTGAATCATGTCAACAAAATACAATCAAGCATTTCCATTTTGTCAGCAAGATAAATACCTTATGTTTATGAAAAAAAAAAACAAACCATACTTTGGCATTTCCCTTCTACAGCGAATTTCAGGATTTAACTTTTCATCCAGCAGAGGAGTGAAAGGAAAGGCAGAAGCAGGGGTTTTCCCCCTGCTAGAGCTGTGTCAGGCACTAGCCAGCCCTCACACATGCGCATGCTTTCCCACTGCTCCCACTGGCCATGCTTGGCTTCAGAGGGGAATCGCAGAAGGAGCAGCGTGTTTCCTCTGAAAAACAGGAATACATGCCAGAGTGATGCAGCAAGGGCATGCTAGTAACAAACAATGGGCACATGCAGGGTAATTCAAGTTTTGACAGCGTTAAAAACAGGCAGCTGCTGCTTTCTTCCTGGCAAACACTGCGCAAGCAGCCAAAAAGGATTTATAGTGAGGGGAGAGCAGCTCCTGCCTGTTGGAAGGCATTTGCCAATGCAGGTTGTTCTCCTCTGTCTGCCCCCAGGAGCTCAGGGTCACCTGTCACCCCCAGGTCATCTCAGTGACTGAGATCACGGACACTGCTTGGATGCCGCAGCATCCCCAGCAGTGTTTGTAAGCAGGCAGGGTTCCTGCTTAAAAGCACAGCTGGACTCGGAAAAAGGAAAAAGTAGCTTTGGGTTCTTCCCACTGCAGGCAGCTATTTATAATCAAAGCTGGGCAAAGCCACATCTCAGGGCTATGAAAACATTTAATTTGCACAAACCTGAGGTGGTGTCATTTCTGCCTCTAAGCTTTGAAAAAAGTGGAAGCAGGTACTGAAAAGAGCCAAACTTTACAGAAGCAATTCAGTCTGTGGACCTTTCCCCAAGCAGAGCATCGCCTGAACATTCCCAGCTCTCTGCTCTCTCCGACGCTTCTATCGGCACTGGAGAAGCTCTTTGCTCCAGCCCACAGATGCCACCAGGGCATCTCTTGGCTGTGCAGACCAGCATGGCCAATGGCAGCAATGTGGCATTGCCATCCTCTGTCACGGGCCATCTGCTTTGCATCAGTTTTGCAAGGCCTCAGCACTGAGGCTTGTTGGATGCACTCTGCCTGGGCTTCACTGGCTTGTTCTCACTGTAACAGTGATTTCTGTGGCTGACCAGGTGCCTATGGTGAGTTTGATTTATTTGCTTATCTGTGTGTAGCACAACCACAGCTTTACGCAGACAGCAGTAACAAGCAGTGGTTCTGTGCTGAGAGCATAGCAATAAATGCTTGGGTTTATATATGTATAAGTGGCAGGAAGGACAAACTCAGTAACCTGCAATACCTACATGTTGTAATCTTCTTTTTAATGCTACAATAGCTGGGTACAAACAGCTGCTACACATGAAAACTTCTAAAACAGCTGCATGAGAAAGGAAATGTGAGGTGCAAAAGCAGAAATCAGCAAAGCAGAACCGTCTGTGGGAAGGCAGAAACGGAGCCTTAAGAGGCATGTGTAAAAGTGGTGGCTGAAGGGATAGCCACCTGCTCTGAGCACAACTGAAAAGGAACAAAACCCAGGACATGCAGAAATATGGCTCAGACAGGGAAATGCAGCAGCTCCTCACATATTTCAGCTGCTTCCAGGGCTGGACCTTTAATGTGTGGGGGCAAGCTTTTGCAGGATAGTATAGCCTTGAAGCCAGAATGATTTTCCACTGGATTTGAAATGCTTCCAACAGAAGCCACAATGTGCTTCATGGTTTTGTGGGAAAAAAAAACTTCCACAGTAGAAATTCAGGCCAAAAGAGCCCAGGGGTAAAAAAAGGAAAGAGATATTGCAAAGGTCATAATAAAAGGGCAACGCTGGCTAGATCTGGGCATTGAGCAAGACTGGGTTAAGCAGTTAAGAACCCTTACAGGGTCAGGCTCAGTAGCATTCAGCAAATTAATTGAAGTTTTAAGTTTACAAAGGAATTGCATTCTTCAGAGCAGCCACACTTCTTTCTGCAGTAAACTCACACCCTATATCCACAGGGATAAGAACAGAAAAGGTAATCCCTTGGCTGTTAGGAAATCAAGCAAACCCTTCAATGACCCCATCCATGATCAGTGAGCATACCTTCTCTGCTGAAGGTCCAGAGCACTTCTACACACATTGGTTGGAGCCCCGGCCCTTGAACCAGTGTCACCACACAGCGTTTCCTGTACGCTCATCCTCCTCTTGCCCTGACTCCTGTGAGGCAGAGCAGGGATCCTTTCAGCCTGCTCCATGCTAGGAGAAATGCCATTTTAAAAGAACTTTCTCCTTTGTTTTGCTCTCTGAGCTATTTGGCTTGCCTGTGAGCTCCTTCCTCCCCTCAGAAGGCTGAGGCACCATTGTTCTTGATGCCCACTGCAGCAACCCCATAGAACCCGCCTGTCACCCACATCCTGTTTTTGATTGTGGCCAGGAGCGTCATGCTGTAGTCTTGTAGCGACCAAAGCATGCTCTTGCAGCTGCTAGAAAATCATCATTTATTCAGTCTTTCTTAAGGCCTGTCTTAATCTTGTTAGATGTCCAGGCTCATTCAGCCTTTCCACACTAAAAGCAAGCATGTGTCTCCTGAGATAGGACAACTTTCCAAACCAAAAGGAATCCTGCTTTGGTCCACAAAGCAGCACTAATTTCCACTGGAGATGCAGCCTGAGAGAGCAGGGTTCATACAGTGCTTTAAATACCTTTTTTCCTCCCTCTTTAAATCAAGGCAGAGGACGTAGGCTGTGATCAAGGCACCCTATCAAGTCCCACCTCTGCCACTTCATCCGTATAAACTAGCTGCAATGAGCAGAAGAAGATGTTAATTCAGGAGCTGGGCGGGTGGGGGGAGAAGGCAAGGCAGGCTCCGGCCAGGCTAACACATTTCCATTGGTCTCTGCAGACCGGTCAGCCCATGCTCTCCAAAGCAAAGAAAAAGCTTGGGCCTAGCTCTGGTAGTGCCCTGACTTTCACCCAGGTGAAGAGTCAGTAGCACCAGTGGAGAAAGCTTCAACCCTCTGATCAGACATGCTGGGCTAGGGATATTTTGTCTTTTGACACAAATACATACAACAGCTCTGGGTCCAAATACTCCTTGGCCAAGTATAGAGAAAGAAGTGCTCCTGTTGGAGAGGAGCGAGCCACCATCAGCCACCCACAGCCACATGCAGCAGTGTGCCGAATCTGGCTGGCTGGAAACACCCCCATGCAGGTGATGGAGAGCGCTCTTCCTTCAGCGCAGTCTAGCACCTGAAGCCAAGCGACCTAACTGCACATGAGACTGTTCCTTTCTAAGTGCTGAAGCCATTTGTTCTCTTTGGGGGCCTTTGACAGCCTTCACCAGATTTTCTGGTTATTCTGCCCACAGTTGCTTTCAATCACACATATATCTGCATTTAATTCCACAGTTTGTCCAAACAGAAATAATATCTCCTGTTTTTTCTCTCATTTCGGCTGGTGTTACTGGCAAAGAAATGTAAAACTCTATCTTGAGACTGCAAATCACAGGCAGCAAACATGATGTCTATCAATGAGCTCCAGGGCCCAGACCAACACCTGAAGTGCTTCAGCCTGGGCTGACAGGTTGGCTCTGGCTCCCTGCAGGTGTCAGACCAAAGCCCACCTCCAGCGCCAGGGGCTGGGGGATGAGTGATAGCAGAGGGCTCACAGGCGGAACTGCAGGTGTTTGGTTCAGCAATGCAGACAGAACTTCATTCTCATACGTAAAAACCTCATGAGCTGTTCTCCTGATTGCCCTTCTGCTTTCCCGGATACTTGCCGTATTACCAGCTACTTAATCCTTTTAAAAGAAATTACAGACGCCGATACGGATTCTGCTGGCTTAGCAACATTCATTAATTAGAGAAATATTGGGAACAGGTTGTTTTTATTTGGGGTTCATCTCAGAGGGAAACTATTAGATTTAGCCTGAGATTTATGAAAAGACCAGGAAATCCTGCCACAGCAGTACCCGAGTGGTAAACAACTGCATGGTCTGCCGGGTCAAAAGATGAATGACTCATATAAGGTATTTAAATTATATTTAAAATTCTTTAAATTGTATTTGAAAAACATAATCAGGTCGCTTGGGCTGAGCAGCCTATTTCCCTGCTGCCTGAGGGGGAAATAAAATTTTTCTTTTTCTTCACATTTATGCCCTTATTTATTAAATCACTTCATATGAGCTATCAAGTTAATCTTACTGATGAAATCTCTCTGCTCCTGAAGAAATGTGAACACCTAATGACCTTCCTGTCAATGTAGTGGAAGCACCAGCCCCAAGGCCATCTCCTGCAGCCCCTGGACCTCAGAGGGACCACGTCCCAGGCACAGCCCTCTAAGGAGGTCCCCAGGGTACAACCTGTGACTGTCTCCAGGCACAGGGCAATCCTGCTCATCCCTGAAGGACAATCATCTGCCTTTACTTCTCTCACCTTAAAGAGGGGAGATCAATCTGAGCTATACAGTTACATCATAAGTGGACAAGTATGTTCTCAAATCCAGTAAAATTCCAGCTAGGCAACTAGAGCACCATGCCCTCCAGGGGTGCAGTGAGGTCCTGGCACTCTGGTGACTCTTGCCAAGCTGACACCCTGCAAAAAACTGTTTCTAGCAAGGCTGGCACCACAGAGGCGTGCTGGGAAGTAGGAGATGCAGAGACCCATCGCTCTTTGCTGACACCCCACTGCCCATCACCTGCAGCCTCCCACAGCAGTCACTGCCACAGCCCCCTTGACTCCCTCCCAGATCACACAGACATACACACCTCACCCCTTTTCCCTGGGGAGTGCTCTCTCCACAGAGCTACCAGCCTGTTGGCACCTCTGCTCAATGCTGCTGGTGCTCCCCACTACGCTCTTTTGACACCAGAGCCTATAAGGGGTGCATTAGTGACCGGTGTACCCTGCCCTGGACATGTGGAGCTGCTCAAAGCAGCAAGCACATGGACACCACCAGCTCCTCATGCACAAAGCCTGGGCTGTGTCCATGCTCAGCAGACTCCTTTCTACTTCAGATCCCTGGAGCAAGACAGGTTTGGCAAGACATGCCGAACTAGCTACTGGCAGAGATTGCAGCTGGTCAAATCGCAACCAATAAACCAGTTTATTGCAGGGTTTATGCAATGTTGCTAAGAGTGAGACACTGCGAGCAGCCAGCATTTACTTTGTAAATCTATTGGCGCTGTCAGCTCAGCTGACCAGCAGAAATGATTCCTGCTTTGGAGACTGGGAACTGAGTTGTGGAGTTCATCCTTTCATTTTCTTTTTACCATGGGTAAATCTCTGCACTTCGTTTCAAAATGTTACTGCCCAGGGTCTGTCTCTCTCATACACTCTGGCCTCCATCCTCTTTCTAAGGGCAGCCTGTCACTGTTTTTAGTAGAAGCACTTGCTTTATTAAAGACCTTTGGAAGACTACGACTTTGGTAACAGGAAATAAATAGCTATCAATCAATGTTGCATTCAATTAAAAGCTGTTATTAACACTAAACTATGCTGAGGAAGTTCTGCAAAGGCTCTTCATGTTTCAGAGTTAGTCATTTTTCACCTTAATGAAGAGGTCCACAGTGTGCTCTGATTAAAAATTAAAATAATTAAAAATCCCAGAGCTTTATAAATATCATCAGTGCTGTTGTCTGGAGGACTGCCATATGGTGCCACCGTGCGTCGCCCACTGCATGCCTCTGGTGAGCTGCTGCCCTGGGTCCCCAGCCACGTAGCAGTCCCACATGCAGAGCCCTGGGCATAAAGGATGGCACATGCAATGTTAGACCCTACTTTCTTCCTCTTGCACAGCTCGGTGAAGGCCTGGAATGAACTTCAAAAGATTCTTTCGGACACTGGGTCTCCTGCTTTTCCTCGGGAGAGTCCCAAAAGTACTGGTGCAGCTGCTGCCCTCCCAGAGTGGAGACATGGACCCACTGCTGGCCAGGCTGATACTGCGCATCCTCCTCAGTGACGACCTCCCAGGAGCACTATCTCCATCCCTGGGGAAGAAGCAGTCATCATCTACGCTCGACTGGCGGCTCAGGCTCTCTGCAGCTGAATCCTCAAAGGCGCAGCTCTGATAGAAGCTGTCCTCGCTGTCCACAGTCATCGAGCTTAGCCGGCTGCGGGAGCTGCTCTCACTGGAGAACCGAGGCTTCATCGGAAAGAGGTGTCCTACTGTGCTGCTGCCACTGAGCAACCTGGCCTCTTCCAGCTCCGGTGCACCCAGCAGCATGTTGTCATTCACCTCCCCTGAAAGCAGAAGCCAAAGAGGAGCATTATTTACTGGTGTCTGCTCAACACTGGAGAGCAGGATGCCTGTGCTATTGCGGCGCAGGGAAATGTCATGCCCAGCATCTCAGTGCAGGGAGCAGCCCGTTTCCCTTGAGGGAAGCCGTTTCCCAGCTGTGGGGTGCTCTCTGCCCCTGCCATCCCCCATATGCAGAATCAAAGCCACTCTCTAGACAACCCATAAAAAACACAAGCAAAAAAACCTTTCCCCTGATAAGTCCAAATAAGAATGGATAAAATATTTGCAACCTAGAACTCATGTGAAAGAGCCTTTGGTCTGCATCAGTCAAGCAACATCCAAATTTATCACCCACTGAAAAAAGCTTTCCCGGGGCAGCCCCATGCCTTCATTTGCAGGGGAAAAAGAAAGCAGATGAAAATCAAATTAAAGAATTGCTTTTTACAGATGAGACACCGTTTCCACAGAAGAACCCAGCAGCACTGCGGTTTTCTACCAGGAAACAAGGACATACCGTGCAGCAAGCGTTGTTCCTGTAAGAGCAGGGAGCGCAACTCCACCCATTTCTGCTGCAGACTTTGCTGTGGAGAAGAAAGAGGGCTCTGTCATTCATACGCTTTCGTACAAGCATAAGACACTTGTGAAGAAAACGATTTAGAAAGTACAGGTGCTACAGGCAGCACTTGCGTGTCGCTTTTTTCATAGAGAAAATTTTCCCAGAGTTTAGCAAATTCCTCCACAGTCCACTCATACTCTGGGTGCTCAGTGCGGTGCTGTACACATCTGATTTGAAAAGAAGCAGCCTGAAATCTACAGAGCGTGCTGCTTGCCTTCAGCCAGCACAGGACAGGCTCTGCAACACTCTCTAGCCCTCCACAGCTCTGGAGCCCACCAGCCATGAAAGGGTACCCCGCTCCTTATTTCTGGATCCGGCAGCAGAGCGTGGGGATGGCACAGCTAACCATCCCAACCCTGTGTTAAGGTAACACTGCTCTGTGCATATCCAACCTAATGCCATCCAATACAGCAACATTTTTCTTTCCCTCTGTTGCAGATCAACTTTTGAGGTAAAAATAAACTATTGAATAGTTAAAGAAATGACAACAAATCAACTGATGAGCCTCTGCCTGGAGACAGCAGGAGGTACTTCCCCAGTAGCCTGCCTGGAGCTGCTGCACCTCAGGCATGCAGCTGGACAGGATGGTAAATCACACACTTGTACACCCAAACTGACCAGACCTGCATGGGCAATCCTGTTAGCACATTCACTTTTTCCCCTCACTTTGGAAAAATCAAATGCATAATGAAAACCCCAGCCCAGCTGCAGAGTGGTGATGTACTGGGATGCCCTGTGGGCATGCCTGCAAAACATGAGCAGTGACCGCTTTTGAGGAGAACTAGTCCAAGGTCTGCTCATACAATCTCTATGCAATGTTGAATACAGTAGTTTTCAGAAGTTTATAATTCAAAGAGACCTAGGAAATTGCATGTAAGAGATGCTTGTGCAACCGCACGTCCAAGCCTGTGGTGGTGCCTTGTACTCAGAGACACATCGCCGTCTCACTGCAGTTACATGGGTTTGCAACAACCTGGCACACACTTCAGTAAGGCAGTAGAGACAGTTATAAACAGAATCAGATTCTTTCCACTGCAGCACACCGATATAAGAGCACAGGGTCAGGCTCACGCCCTATTTTACTCCACAGCAACACTTGTTGCAGAGTTTTGACATTTCTGGGAAGCAGGTGTTTTGTAAAAGCTTCCCTCTTGAAACAGAACCATTCACAGCAGATTTTGAGATTTTGGCTTTATGATTTCCCTGTAAAGGTATGGGGAGGAATGGCCCATTTCTGATGACTTTACTGGTTATTTCATCCAGATTTGCAAGGGACCAGACTTAATGACTTGCCATGGAGTACTGAGTACTGGCCGCGACCAGGTTGGAAGCATCCTGCTCCTGTGCTCTCATTAGCACAGTGATGAATGCTCTGGCTCTGAGTCCTTTCTTGCCATGTCTGGACTAGCCATCCAGCTGGTCAGTCCCAGCACCTCCAAACACCTTCCCAGCTCCAGGGATGTGATCACACACAGCTCCACACAATGCCAGCACAGTGCCTGCGCTCACACCAGCCTCCCAACACCTCCCACCTCACCGGACACACTGGGCATGCAGGGGTTTGTCCCAGCCCCACAGGGAGCACCAGCACTGCCTCCAAGCTCGGCTCTCCCAGCTGTTCGCACCAGCCAAGAACCCAGAGCCCCACACCGCCCACTGGTCAGTTTTATCTCCTTCAGACAGAAAGTAACAGCTGTCTGCCAGGGAGCAATGCCTAAAACCATTGTAGCCATTTCCAAAAGCTTCCTCCACAGAGCCCATCAGTTTAACAAGCCTTGGAGGGGAAACTGAGCTTATTGAGGTCTCACTCTGGTCTCCTCACCCCTGCCCATCGTCTGGGCTGAAGTGATGATGACCAAGATATTGCCTGGACAGCCAGACACTGCCCTCAGCATCCCCCAGTGGCAGACCAGTGAAGATTGTGAAGAATCCATTCTTTCCTCATCCTCCAGCCCCTACAACTGATGTTTGCTCATCTGCAGCATCAGTGTCATGCAGCAGATTACAACACCCGGTGCTGTACTGTTATAAATGCAGTGCAAACTAATTAAATAAACAATTAAATAAACATTGTTTTAAACATGCTAAATGATAAATATGAAATTGCCCCCGTGGCAGGACTTACATTTTATAGACAATGGCACACGTGTCAAACTGTCCCTGCTGCTCAGCTCTGGAAAGCCTAACCCATTTGGCATGAGGCTTATTCTAGCCAGATTAATTTTTAATGAACTTTTTAAAGTATCATACTCCTGTGTACAGAGTTTGGCATACAGTAGCCATAAGGAAAAATCCCTCACTCAGGTCAACCAGGTCCCAACTCTGGAAAGCCCTTGGCCCCTTCAGTGCGATGGCTGCAGTGTGGTGAGGAGAGAGGCATGCTAGGTCACTGGCACCCAAAAACCTATTGCTAGCCTGGCTGCCTCAGGCTCAGCTGGGAGAACAGAAGTTCTGCAAGTCAGAGGTGCCATCAACATGCTGCCCATAAAGAGCCTGGGCTCTGCTTGGGAAAGCCTGCCTTTCCTTTCTGCTAAATACAGAGGATATTAATCCTCTTACAGGGGAGGATTGCCTACCAGCTGGGCATAGCCAAAACACAGGCAGAAATGGAAATATTTAGAGAGCTACAGAAGTTACTGTGTGGAAAATATTACAAAAAAAATAATATACAGAAAATATTATAGGGACTGTGGCTTGGGGTGCTGGTGACAGTGGTCACATGGGTGTCTGTCCCCTGCCAGGACACCTAGCCCCATGGACCTACCTCCATTACCAATGAACCACAACAGGCCTCTGCATTCAACAACAGATTATCTAATTAATAGCATTACCTTCAGTAGCTGCAGCTTGGTCTCGAGCTCCATCTTCCGCACAAACATGGCCCCGTTGACAGTCTCTAACCTGTGAAGAATAGGCAATGCTGGCACTGAAGTGGAGGGGAGCGTTGAGCACTTCCAAGCCGTGTACCACAGCGCACTGCAGGGCATGGGGCCACAGAGTGCCCAGGAAGCAGCTGCATGTGGGGACAGGGAGCACCCCACATGCTGAACCCTGTCCTCCGTGGCTGTCTTCAGCCCTCACATGCAACAAGAGTGGCTCTGCACAAACAGACTCACAGGGATTGCAGCCTCTGAGACAGCACAGGACTGCAGGGAAGCACCAGAAGCTTTCTTGGCTTCCAGCTGGAAAGTCTTTTAAGCTAAACACCATTTGAAGGAGGGATGCCTACCTTAAATAGTTCCCTGAAGACTTTATCAAGTCCACTATTTGCTTGTGACTATAGCCATCAGTGTTCACACCATTGATACTGGCAAGGATATCACCTGTTAGAGATATGCAGAAGCAAAAATTAGTACATGCATGCCTTCCACATGATCTACAACAAAAGTAAGTGAGAGGGAAGCAAGATAAGGCCACCACAGCAGGAAAACAACATAAATAGTTACCAGTTTGAAGGCCAGAAAGATAGGCAGGACTTTCTTCTTGAATTTTGCAGACACAAGTGCATGCCTCCAGGGAGTAATCATTTTGGTGTGGAAATCTAATAGTCTGTTAATACCAAAGTGACAGAGTTACCAATATAAATGCCATGAAAACAAGTTAAAAATCAATATTCTTTTTTACACATTTTTGAAATGGGAAGTCTGTGATGAGCATGGTGTATTATCATGCAAGTGCAAACAGCAGAATGTTATAACCTAACAATTGGAAATTGCATTCTTATGATAGAGAACATCAGACACCTGAAAGATACCTGTAAGGTGACTGCAAAAAAAAAGCAACCAAACTTTTAAAGCAAGTTGGTTATTCAATATCAAAACCTCAGTAACTTTAGTCAAGAGTATCTGTTGGCACGGGTGCAGATTGCTTTCTGGAAGGATATATCATGTTCTCAGCCACAGCATGGCAGGATGTGACTCGGCCTTTCAAGTGACTGACTCCTACTCATTGTGAATGCTGTGTGAAGCCAGCTGGTGCTTCCAGATAGATGGATTCACAATAGAGGAACTGAGAATTAGGAAAAGTTGAACCTACTTTTGCTCTTTTGGCCTCTGAAACTCATTATCCACATCACCACACCCTCTCAAAAGTGCTTTTTATTGTTGACTTATACATTTAAATACACATAAAGTAATCCTAAGTATAAATCCGTCATGTGATTATCAGTGCTGATGTATTTAGAAAAATGCAAAAGTAGGCGATGCAACCTGACCAGATCTTGCAATGACAGGAAATGTCTTCTTGGTTACATGCAAATATCAGTATATAGCCACATCTTCCTTCCAAAATTTAAGAGTGAAGCTGAACTTCCTGAAAACCTGACAGCCACATCTAATCCAGATATAAGAAGTCATTTTAGATTCCCAAATTTCTCAATCAGTGTGGAACAAATAGGGATGAAGGCTGTCTGAGTTCCGAGCTTATCTGGCCAAACCACACCAACGCAGTGACATCAGCCCTTGGACCAATAGTAAAACTTTTGGCTAAATTAAGAACACCAAGTAAAACATGAGGGCCTTGGAGGACACGCAGCTGCAGGTCACACTCGCCTACCTACTCCAACCTGAAAGATTGGGCCACCTTGAGCCATACGAGGAGACAAGCAGGGTGGGATTCATCACACCTAACTGGAGTGTCTGGACAGAGGTGTCAGGGTGTGCCCACAAGAGCCGCCAGGAGAGGCAGGCATCTCTGGGGTGTGACTGATGGCCCCAAGAGAAGCACTCCAGGAGAGTGGACTTCCCTCCCATGTACCTTCTCCTCTTGGACTGCAGAAGCTGTCCGGGCTGTGGTCTTGGAGGACACACCTAGCTTTTAAATGGCTGCAGTGGAGGGGAGAGACCAGCTACCAAAATGTCTGCTCTGCAAACACTTAGGGTGTTCTGGGAGCCACACCCAGGCTCTGATACACAAGTGGGAAGTAGAAGTGATAACACGCGAGAAACTCTGGCATTCGGCCATCACTACAGTTCTCATGAGCTCCCTGCAGATGTGTTGTGGTTTAAGCTCAGTCAGCCAGAAACCCAGAGCCACACAGCCCCCCTTCCCCTTCCTCCCCCCGCTACCGGAGGGATGGGGAGGAGAATCGAAAGAATGTAACTCCCACAGGTTGAGATAAGAACAGTCCAGTAACTAAGGTAT
>WYDI02026609.1:0-20689 GCA_009867235.2 Psittacus erithacus | reverse complement strand
TTCACAGGCTGATCATCCGAGGAGGGAAAAAAAGGTGTGTAATTGCTAAGCACTTCTATTATATACCTCCCAAAGTACAGAGGTGGTGACCACACTGGGAACGCAAGCCAGATTAGTTTCATGATCAATGATTCTGTTGTATTGCAAGTCATTACCATAAAGTACAATGAAACCAGAACCTTAGCCCAAGGCCCCCAGCTGATAAACACTAACAGCAAATACAGGCTGTAAGTAAGGTACAACATGCTGAAACTGTGAGATCAAAAGCAACAACTTTAAGAGCCAATAAATCAGCATTGTGAAGAGTGACAATTAATCCAAAGCAATGAATGCTTATCACAAATACGATTAGACACACTCTGGTCAGATCTGTCGTTATCTCAACCCTTCATGCCCCAGATTAGGCACCAAAAAGAACTGTTGTGGTTTAAAACCAGCTTGTAATTCAGTGGCACGCAGCCCTCGCTCCCTCCCTGCCCTTCCTCCCCCACCCCCAGTCCCAGAGGGATGGGGAGGAGACTCAAAAAATGTAACTTGCACGGGCTGAGATAAGAACAGTCCAGTAACTAAGGTATAACACAAACCACTACTGCTACCACCAATAATAATAATGGTAAGGGAAATAACAAGGGAAGAGAGCACAACCGCTCACCACCCACCAACCAATAACCAGTCCAACCCGAGCAGTGATCGAATCCTTCCAGGTAACTGCCCCCAGTTTATATGCTGGGCATGATGTGCTGTGGTATGGAATACCTCTTTGGTTAGTTTGTGTCAGGTGTCCTGTCTCTGCTTCCTTCAGGCTTCCTCTCCTCCCTCGCAGAGCATGAGACTCAGGAAGTCCTTGGTCAGAGTAAACATTACTGAGCAGCAACTAAAAACATCCATGTTATCAGTGCTGTTCCCAGGGTGAAAGTCAAAAACACAGCACTGCACCAGCTACTAAGAAGGAGAAAAATGACTGCTACTGCTGAACCCAGGACAATAACTGGTATAGTTCAAGTTAAAATGCTTTATTTGCTACTAGGATAGCAAATTCAGGATTTTTTTTTTCTCTAAAATTGTCCTTTTTAAGGTAGATTGTCTGCTTCTGAAGCATCTTGCCAAATTGTACTAATCCATTACCTGTCTCTAACAGTAAAGAAAACCCTAATTCATTTTCTTGTTGCCGTTGTTTTAGAGGCAGAGACTGTGAGATATTGAATAGCCAGCACTCTTACCATGTGCCTTGGAAATAAAATAGCTCAACATTACCTTTTAAGTCTGGGTTAGTTATCTTTATTTCATTGAAATTACCTAACCTGCTTGGCATTAAAATACAGCTCTTAATGATTGGTTTTGTGATGTTTTATTTTCCTTCAATATGTGTTTTAAATATTTTGTCTATGCCACCATTTATTTTGCACTATAGTGTATAATGTACAAAGTGATCAGCCCAGGATCCTGAGTAATTTTCTCATTGAAAGCAATGTCTTTCACTTGCTTCATTAGGCCAGTTGGAAAGTAAGAAAATGGGATAATATAAACAACAAGATAGCATTCTTAGATGCAAAATAGCATTCTTTGGAAGTGAAAAAACTATTTTGTCAGTCCACTTCTGGATCCATCTAGTTTAAAGTAATACGTATCTGAACCAAAGGAGGGTGGAGTAGAGGGGTTTTTTGTTGTAGATTGTAGCTGAAGTGTATTTTTTGAAAAGTAGAGCATTGTCTTCTGTGTTTCTCTTTCTTCCATGGACTTTTTTTCTCAGATGCCTACAGTTCAGCCCTGGTTAGGGGACTCCATGGTGCAAAAGACATTCCCTCGTAGTGGTGAGCTGGTCAATTTCTGAATTTCTCATAGCATACTTGTCTCTGTTTGCACCTGGTGTCTTCTAAATACTTGAGATTTGCCTCTTAAAAGGAGAGGAGGAAGTACTCTTACAGAAACTGGTGACATAAGTTTGAGAATACTTTATAATGAGGAAGAGAAATTCTGGTCTCATCAGAGTCAAGACTGAACTGTGTATCCGAACTTGTGTCACCACTGCTGCATCATGACAGGGTGATACATTCAAAGATTTTCACGCCCTGAAGTATCTTAACCTCACTGAATTGATGAGCAACTCTGCTGCAATTCATGTTAAGTATATATCCATATATTGAGCCAATTTTAAAAATACTATTACACTTTATTTGTCACAAATGCCAAACATTTGTCTTCAAAATGTTATGCAAACTTGTAAGAAAAGGGAACTACAACTTTTTCATAGTTCAATTGAAACAAAATACTGTATGTATGATAACTTCGGTAATGTTTCTTGTGAGGAAATGAACTTTCTATACTTATTTAATCCATCACTATAGAAGGTTTGTGAACAGGAGAATTAAGATTATGATCTGAAATTGCTTTTATAGAATAATCTGGAAAACTACATTTATCATTCTAAGGTATTTACAATTATGAAGTCCGTAGTAAAACTTATGCAGTTCTTCCTTTTAAATATTTAGCATTTATTTGTTTACCCCACCCTTTCTATAACATTTGATAGTAATAAAAAAGGAATAGCATATTTTTCTTAAAGTAGCCAATGAAGTACATAGTTTATTCAACACATGGAGAATGTTGCTTCACAGCTTGGAGTGTAAATATTGTAGCTCTATGAACTGTATGAATTTAGATAAGTATTTATAGTTTATTTTCAAAACAACTTCATAAGATAGAGAGATACCAGTCATCTTCATTTTATAAATGGAACCTAAGGCACAGAATGTTATACAGTGTAATGGTTGCTTATGTGGTTTACAAGAAGTCACCAGAGAAAAGCCATTCTTTGATCCAGGTTTATAATCATTCAGGGCAGCATAACCACATAAAAGAGCACTTTTTTGTGCTTTCGGTGGCCCAGTGTGAAGTATATTATTTACTTATTTCATATGTCTTGCTAGTCTTGCAGTTAGGACACCTTCCATGGAACTGAGATACAGGGTTGATCCTAAGGAATAAGCTGAACCCCAGTCTGCTACTTAGAACAGCCAACAAATACTTAATTTCATAGAATCATTGAACACTTAGGGTAGAAAGGGACCTTAAAAATCATTTAGGTCCAGCTCCCCTGCCATAGGCAGGGGCGCCTTCCACTAAACCAGTTGGCCCAAAGCCCCATTCAGCCTGGTCTTGAACACTTCCAGGGGTGGAGCATCTACAGCTTCTCTGGGCAACCTATTCTAGTGCCTCATCACCCTGGGAAACTGCACCTATGTATTCCCAAAATTACTTTTTTTTTCTTCAAAATATCATTTTAATGGAATCTAATTTGCTGATTAGCAAAATCATTTTGATCAAATTATTATATATACATCTAGATAAGCATCTACTTATAGCATATAAAACACACTGTGATTGTCCCACTGAAGTCCCTACAATTGACATCACGAGGTGCTGGTTTCATGTAAATATTGGCAATGTCTTAGGGTTTTATATCTTGGTTTGAATTCTTATACAATAATCAATTGAATTATTTGGTTTATTTTAGGAGGTTAAATGACAGCTCTTTCTCCAAGTTGAGTATAAATCATAAAATATTCTTGGGATCCATCAACTACAGGCAAAATACTGGAAGCTTGAAGCTACCTTTAAAACTTTTGTTCTGTTTGAATGCACTTGGTTACTGTCATCTCATTTTTGTTGTCTTCTAACCCTGAATTCATTATCTCAGTGCTTTTTAAACTTCTCTGGATCTGCAATGTTTCCTTTCATTCATGTATAAAATATTAGTTACACTTGCTGCTACCAGTCATACTTCCCCTGATTAAATTGTGGCACATTTTTTTTGTTTGGCCTGTAATAATTTTAAGTTGTTGTGCATATTTTCGTGTAAGCTGCAGTCACATATCCTGCCAGGCAACACTGGTTATTTAATTTTTCATTCAGCATCAAGCTTTGTACTTTGCTTTTTCAAATACTCAAACTTTTCTTATGAGTCGGGAGATTATAACACAAAGGCTGTCTACTTCATAGGTAAAATAGAAGTATTTTTCTCAGAATTTAAGTGAGCTTTTATTACATATACTGATGTATTACAATGAATAAATTGCAATTCCTGGAGATTTAGATGATGTTTGCAGTTTTGGGATAGGTTTTCCTCACTTTTTTTTTTTTTAATAGAAGCAGACTTTCTGTTCAATTTTTTCTTTAAACAGAGGTGACAATATGGCAATAGTTAACAGTCTTACTATTTGCATATAAATTATCTTGTACCAGATACAAAAGTTGTTTCAGAGAATAAGTTATCTTTCCCACAATACAATATCCCTTGCATATCTACATTTATAATAACCGTACTCAAAGCACTTTATGTGGGTGAAGGCAGAGGAGAAAGAAGTAAAGCTTAAAAAATTGTATCAATAAACCTGCAAAGAAGAAGATTGGTCTGTGAATTAAATGTCTGTATGCTTTCCGTCTGTTCCTTTTAATGATTATTATAAGAAAATAAGTAGATAGCAGAGAATTAAGACCTTTAGAACAATTTTCTTGGCTTTATAGAAAGTACAATTTTTATAAACAACATTTATGACTCTGAACCTTTTAGATGGATCTTGCATTGTCTAGAGTGCAGCCCCATCAAGGGTGGGAGCATCAATATCAGTGGGCTGAGAACATTTAAATATTGCGTTTTTTTCATACAATTCACCTAAAACCCTAACACAAAAAAGCAATTCAGAATGTGCTTATGCCCAACTGAAATCAATCAAATTTGTACATGGCCTTCAAGAGAAGGAAATGCCTCAGAGCTTCAGACCAGATTAGGATTGCATGGGCTATGCCTCTGCTGTTCTCCTCTGAGGGTGCCATGACAGGAGACAGCATAGAGTTTACTAAGAATACCAAATGTTATTTTTCAACACTGTTAAGGCTGATTCCTGTCAACATTACTTATCTGAACACCTTCTCATTTAAATTGTTCCTGAGAACTGGGCAAGTTCTTCCTGCCAGTCCAGGTACCTCCTACTCCTGTGGTTCAGTGCTCCAGCATGCTCTGAAAGACATTCCAGGCTCTTCACCAAGAAAAATTAAATCTTGTCTGCCTTTAGAGTAATTGTTAACTGGGCACTTAATAGGAAGCTCTGACTATAAGTGCAGTAAGTCCGCAACTTTTTCTTCCTAGTAGCTAATGGCTAAACTATTAAATGCAAGGAGTGAAAATCATCACTACCGTTAACCTTTCTTCAAGCTATATTTTGAAAGGAAGCCCATAAAATACCATAGTTGCAAGATAAATTTGGCCACTTGGCAATCCAAGACTTAATCAGCCATGTCACAGCAAGGACCACTGAAAGGATGCTGACTAAGCCTGGAGAAGGGATTGAATGGGAAAAAGAGAAGGAAAAGAGGTCTGTACACTTCAGATATGTGATTCTTATATTCATGTGGCTCCCTGAGTAGAGGAATTAAAAAACAAAACCCAGCACTGCATGTATGGCCTTTCCTGAAAAAAGTGTATTCACTTTGGTGCCATGCCATTGTCAGGCTATAGCATGCAGTTGTCTGGATGATGCCATCTGGTATCCTGGAAAGGCTGTCACCAGCCCACAATTGCATCTCCAGCACATCTCCAGTACATGCAATGTGTACATAGCAATTCTACTGCTTTCCAAGAAGTGTGTTTGGCTTTTAAAATGTAATTTTTTGCTAGGAAGATTTGTGATTGGGTGAGCTAGGTATTTCTACCTCTTCCTCATAAATCCAGCTTATAAAATTATCGCTCCCATTGACTAAAATGTTAGTAACATTTAAGTGCTGAGCATTCTCAGCTCCCACCGACAGGGACCTGCCATATAGTGTCCTCAAGTCCAATCAGTTGTATCTATTTTAAACATAATAACCTTCTTTTGGCTGTCCATATAACCACTTCACTATAACTGTCAAATCAGTATATCTAGAAGGAAAATTATTTTTGTGATCTGAAGATTTTCTCATACCATTTTTCTGAGACACATGTTATGGGGAAAATATTTTAATGAATAATAAATACCTTAGTATAGCCTAGTTCTTTGTTCTGCATGCTCTTGGGCAAGAAAAAATAGAGCTGTGTATCTCTAAGTCTCATTGGTTGTAAGCATTTCTTCTTTTTTTTTTTTTTTTTTAACTCATTATATCAGGTTGGCAGTTATTCTTTTTTTTTTTTTTTAATTGGGAGTTTTGAACTCTGGGTTTTTCTGAAGGTGAATATTATTTCTTACCACAATTATCTGTAAAACATATATTTACCTTGGATGATCTACTCTTTACTGCTTAAGGCAATGTTTTCTATTCAGACACTTTGATGTTCATAAACTAAAGGTATCACAACTGTTCTTACTGGGTAAATTGTTCTGTCTCAGCCAGAGACATACACAACATTCACTAAAGTTTGATGATCCTATGTCTTTGCTGTAATAACCTTGACTGAAAGCATTTCTGAAATAAGCCCAGCTCTGCAAAGTAATTTTCTGTTAGGAGGAGGAAAAATGAATTGAACGTGTGCCTCTCAACACATACAGTCTGATACTACTTTTTCAATACTTTTCTAGTTCTCTAGTGCAAGATTTAATTGACATCAGAGTCAGATGAATAGTAGAAGAAGACAGCAATTTTTCTTCTTGCCATTATAGCAATCTGTATGCAACTATCATTATCGACATTAAGAACAGCAGTAATTACAGTGTAATTATATGTACATCATTGGTTTATGTGGCTTCAGTTGGCTGCTGAAAAGGTTGAAAAACCTTTTCTTTATAATTGCATAAATGACAATTCAAACACTACCATTACCTTTACAGCTGTGGTAGTAGTGCACCTATTTCTGACCAAAATAAATTAGCAATGCTGAGCGTTCAAGACTTCTTGAAGCCAAAATAATATTAGCTGCAAAAATAGCTTTCTTTCTTTGACAAATTAAATATAATTGGTGAGAAGGTAGATGAAAATAATATGGACAGTGTTTCTAACACTGAATCTGGGAAAAGCCATAATGGGAGTGACTTTCTAGTTATCATTTCATTTTTCTTATATTCCCATGCTGTTTTAGATTTCAGTAAGTTTTAAAAAGTTGGTTCACACCCATCAAATTATTTCTTTTCAAACTTGTCATAGAAAACATTGATTTGCAGGAAATATTTGTAATTATTCTCAGATATAAAGTGTATCCAGAGGCAAATTTACCTCTCTACATATAACATACCATAATGTAAGGCAATGTAACGTAACATAACCATTTTCCCAAAGCAAAATCCAAGTTTTATAGGGAAACCATCAAAAGCAATAGGCAAAGAGCATTTTTAAAAATACTGTAGAATTAGGAGAGGAAATCAGTATACATGTTACGTAAGGAGCAATAAAGAATTGACTTACAATCTATTACTAAGAGAATTATGTGACCAAAAAGTGTTTATTTGGATGCTGGAGATTGGGAAGACTTTCTGCAGATTTCTGCAGTTAAAAAACTTAGTGGCATAATTTTAAAGAATACAGGACTGATTAATAGGAATTAATTTCCTATTTCAAATCATTATATAGCTACCACCATCTTAATAAAGGGAACAGCTTAAAATCTAAAACTAGATAAATTGACCTCAGAACAATGTGATGTTTAAACAGCAGCATACTAACATTAGTAGAAATAATTAGTGGTTTTAAGAGAGTAAAGCTGTTGGTTCAGATGGATTCTTGAAAGTCACTACCTCCAAAACATCCATATTTTAAAACAGGTTATTCAATATTTTTTTTTATCTGAAATTTATGTTAGTAAGATTATATACTGTAGGAAGGACTGTAGCACTGACAAACAGGTCAGCCAAATACCTTCCTTGTTATTATGCAGTTATTGTAAGACTTCTAGTAAACCTCAAAAGATGTTAATTTTTAAAATGTTTACATTCCTAAACAGAATGAAAAAAAAAAAACAAATCGAGAAGCACTTCCAATATTCTCTGCAATGAAATTGTGATAAGCTCAAAAAGAATTTCAGAAATATCATTTACTTGCCTCAAAAAAAAATCCAGGAAATTAACTGATAGATTGAACCTTTATCTACTGTTGCACCTGAAAAGGTTTCTACTTCTGTAGGAGTAAACCTCAGGATATAACTTTCTCCCAGGAAATCGACCTGCTGTTGCTCCATATTCTGGGGAAAGGAATCACATATTTTCCCCTTATCCAATCTGCCTTGTACAACACTTGTATTTCACAACAAAGTGGCTAATTTGTATGTCTTTCTACTGGTTTGTCATGACCTACTCATTTTGTGTGCCATTATAGACTATTTTTTTAACCAGAAACACATTTCAGTATCATCCTTTATTTTGATTTTTCTCCTGTAATTGTGACTAGAAGCACTCTAAATTTTTGCTCAGTACTAGAAGACTGAGTTCTCCTGTAGCTGTCTTCTGGTCCAGCTTCCTACTTAAGCAGAGTCACCTAGAGCATGTTGCCCAGGATGATGTCCAGCTGGCTTTTGAGTACCTCCAAGAATATTCCACAGCCTTTCTGAGAAACTGGCTCCAATGCTCAGTCAGCCTCACAGTAAGAAATGTTTCCATATGTTAAGGTGGAATCTTGTTTGTTTCAGTTTGTGTCCATTACCTCTTGTCCCATCACTGGACACCAGGAGTGTGAAAAGAGTCTGGTTATTTCTAAAGCATCTCTTCAGGTATTTAAATACATCGATAAGACGCACACATTTCCCCCCTTAACCCTAACCTTAACTCCCTCGCCTTTTCCTTCTGACCTTTTTGAAGACGGGATTAACATGTACTTTCTGCCAGTCATCAAACATCTCTCACAGTCACCATGACTGTTCAAATATTTTTAAGAATGGTGTAACAATGACATCAGCCAACTCTCTTAGCGCCTGTGGGTACAAACCATCAGGCTTCTTGAACTTATGTAGATCCAGTGTGCTTAACTATTCCCTGACATGACTGTTTTCCACAAATGGTACATCTTCCTCCCCCCAGACTTTCCACTGGTCTCTGGTGTCTTTTCCGGGTCCTGTGTCACCAGGTCACCAGCTTCATTCAGCAGCTGGTCCATATCTTCCCCAGTCTTTGTTTTACTACCTGGGTACTTACAAATCTCCTTCCCTCTCCTCTGAATTCCCTTGCCAGATTCAACACCAGGCAGGCTTCAGTTTTCCTAACTGCATCTCTAAATGCTTGGACAGTATATCTGTATTTGTCTCTGGTTATCTGTTCCTGCTTCCACCCTCTATGTGCGTCCTTTTTATGTCCGAGTTTGATCACGAGCTCCTTGTTCTTCCATGCAGGTTTCCTAGTATTTTTCCCTGACTTCCTGCATGTTCATAAAGGCAATTTTTGAGCTCGGAAGAGGTGATACTTGAGTATAGAACAGCTTTCATAGACTTTTCTTCCTACAAGGCCTCTTCTGATGGGACTTTTCCAAGCAAATTCTGAAGAGGAAAAAGTTGTCTCTCTTGAAGTCCAGGGATGTGACCTTGCTTTTTTGCCTTGCTCCATCCTCTCAAGATTTTTAATTCTTCCATCTCATGGTCATTGCAGCCAAGGTTGTCTCCAACCTTCACATTGCCAATGTTTGTGTGAGGCCCAGGAGAGCACCTTTCCTTAGCTCCTCTGTCACCTGTGTCAGGAAGCTGTCAATATGCTCCCCAAACCTCATGGATTCCCAGTGCCCTTTTGTGTTGCCCCTTGCATAAACGTCAGAGTAATTCAAGTCACCCATAAGGTAAAATTCTTCTGCTTTCCTGAAGAAGAACACATCAGTTTCTTCCTCCTGAACAGGCATTCTGTAGCAAACACCCACCACAGCATAACCCACACTGATCTGCCCTCTAATCCTGACCTGTCAGCTCTCAGATGTCTCATCACCCATTGCAAGGCAGAACTCCTTGCAATCCTGCTGCTTTCTCATATAAAGGGCAATTTGTCCTCTCCCCCTACTTGTCTTTCCAAAAAAATCTGCATCCATCCATGGGAACGCCCTAATTGTGTGAACTATTCCACTGCGTTTCTGTAATGGTATCATAGTCCTGCAGCTAATTTCTCTTGTGTGTTCTCTGTATTGCATATGTGAGCATACAGGTACTTCGGGAATGTACCCACGTGTGTTATGTGTGTTGTTTTCCTAGAAAAGATACAAAAGCTTTCCCCATAGTAGTTGCTCATTGTTATGGTTCTTCTGTATTAAGAATATGTTTCATGGTCATTATGCTATTCAGCAAGGGGCATATGTTGTTTCTTTGATGATACAAGGCATGAAGTAGGATTACATCTACCATTTGATTTATGGTCTTAAGTGTCATACTTGTTCTGTTCTCTGTTTGTTCTACTTTTCCTCACCTAATTTGCATTTTTTTTTCCTTTCAGTAACAATATCTCCTGATGCATAGTAGGTGAGACCAAGAGGCATTCTCCTTCTCAGCATTGTCAAGATTGGATTTTGGTAGAGTGAAAAGGGAAATTATGTGTAAGTCTTCAGTCTACCAACAGAGCACTAGACATGGATTTCATCTGCTTCTCAGGGAACTGGCAGAATCATCCTTCTCCCCAGTTAGCACTGTCAAGCTCAGCTCATGTTCCTTATTCTGTGATGTGAAAGTTATGAAGATGTGCAGCTTCTTCCTCTGTCCCATCCAAACTGGGTTTCCTTTGGCCCTGAAGCAGTGACTTCTGAGCTAGCACCCCCTGAGTTACTGCTAGAATGCTAAGTGTGGCTGTGTGAATACTGAGTCCAGCAATGTGGTACTTTGCTAGGGGACAGACAACTCAGGGATTTCTGTTCTGCAATCCATTGCTTGGTGTAAAAGAGCAGTCAGAAACTGTGGCAAAAGGAAGCACCATTTGCATAATATGTGCATTCATTTTTTTTATCCCCTTTATCTGCAAATGTGCATGATCAATGTCATTATCAAAAAGTTAGAAAGGGAGAAAAAATTAACAGCTTAGTGCAGTTATACCCTGCATGTGCATTTGCTTAGATATTCTGAGTGTCTGAGGAAACCTGCAAATATCCTAGGTATTTGCAGCACTATAGCTATCTATTTTTAAATCTCAAAGGTAATACCCATGGTTAATGAGATTAAAAAAAACCCAAACAAAATCAAGCCATAAAATTTATAATATTTTTAAATTGAAGAAAAGGGAAATATATTCATATAAGACAAAAAAAAACCAAAAAAACCAAAACAAAACAAAAACCAAAAAACAAAAAACAAAAAAACAAACAAAAAAACCCCCAACAAAACAAAACAAAACAAAACAAAACCGAACTGTAATTAACTCCTCCATCTTCCCACAAGCATATTCTGATAATTCCAATAAGCAATTTCTCCCAGGGCTATAGATCATTGAAATAGCAATTTTACACATTCAGGGTTTAATAGTCTTAAGTAAAAGACTGAGCAATATGCCTATTTGTCTAATAAACCCTATTGATTTAGAGATTCAGATTCAATTAGGATTTCCTAAGGGCAGGTGAAGCATTCCACAGGTTGCTTAAGTCCATTGATAATTTACTCTGATGTCTCTTCTTGATATAAGAGGGAAAAAATGCCTTCTAAAAATTATTTGAGTAGAAGTACAGCCTGAATAGGTTTGTTATCAAACAAACCTGAATCAAGCCTGAATACCAAAGTATGTAAAACAATCTGTCTGTGATAACTGAATTCCTAGGGAAAAAAAAATCCAAACATTATCTTGACCATTGTTGTGACTTGAAGGGATAGGAGTGAGTTATTGCATTGGCTATCTAGTTAATAAAATCCACCTCAAAGCATCATATAAAATCTGAAGTTAAACTAATATGAAATGTAACAGTTCACTTTGCTTTCTCTGTGACACTTAGGTTTTGTATCTGGCATAGTTATGTTTTGGATAATAAATGGAATTTACAGGGTTTAAAAATAACTGTGTTTTTAGTTGGCTTTTTTCTAAGTCTACTGCTTCATTCAAATGGAGTGAAGGTTTTGAGCATTTCAGAATTATGAATATGAAAGTTAAGCTTCTTCCAAAATAATTTGGTTTGAATTGTTACGGTGTCATTTAGACTTTAAAAGAAATCTGACAAACAAGTGCTGTAACTATCAATCTGCAAAGATTATGATTCCTTTGAAGAGTAGACTTATGGCTTTTAATTCAATTAGAAAAAATCGTAATGAAAATGCTATACAAACCTACAGCATGAAAATTAAAAGCACATATGTAATTGTTCCCCAAAAAAACTCACATGAGAAAAAAATTAGTTAATCGAACCCTGAAAAAGAAGAAAATATATCATAAATTGTTATTCAGCAGTTCACTATTTCTGAGGGAAAACCAAAAAGAAACGACTTCACTTGACCTTCATATCTGCATACATCCGTATTCCTTTGTCCTGTTCATTAGGTTAGAAGAAAATTTAAGATATATGGAAGGCCTTTAAAAATCACTACTTTTCCTCATGAGATAAGAGGTATGTTGCTTTTCTGTATACAGAACTTTGTATCATTCTTTTCTTTTCTTAACTGACAGAGTTACACAATGCCATTGCTGAGATAGATGACAGAGTGATGTTTTATCTTTCCTTAAGTGGTGTTTAAGGTCATAAATAACTACTAATTACAGAGCTTTTGCTTCTGAGTACGAATTGCTCTTTGTGAGATCATCTCTATAAAGGAATCAGAACATGAATAGAATGTACTCTCATTTTTGTGACATACGAGAAAGGCCTAATTAATTAAATTCTGTAAATTCTTCAAGTGGATAGTCAGCTTTTTATCAGTGTATTAACTGCAAATATGGCTAGAAATCTGTGCAGCTCAGGAATAAGTGCCTGAACAACACCAAACAGAAACTGGTTTCGAAGGTATATAGAATTGTGAGGGATGGGCAGATGTGCTCATGCACAGAATTATCTCAGGAGACAATTTTATCTCAGGAGAGACATCTCAGGAGATAAATATATATAATATATCAGAAGTGTTCTTAGAATTTTAAAGAAAATTGGGAAAATAATAACATTTTTAGTATAAAGATTTCAGGACACTAATTCTCCAAGTGGACTTTTGCTTTGTTTTATGAATTAATTTCTAGGCTAAGAATAAACATGTCCCCCTCCACTAACACTTTTATTCCCTACTGAGCAGTAAAAAAAAAATAAATAAATCAAACAATATTTTTTCTCCTTTGTGTTTTAGCACATGTGGGTAACAAATAATGAACATAACTTTGCCAGTTTGTTAAAACTGTGCATTTCTACCAGTATGTAAAGTTTTGCAACATTTTCATTTTTTCCCCACCACCGTTTGCTACTGTAGGCTAGCACACTCCACTGAAGAAATGATTTTTGAAAAGCAGAATTCTTAAGTGCAAGAAAACCCATTGATTTTTTTTTTTTGTACTTTTGAACATGCATACCTCACCTGACAAAAAAATTAGTCTTCCTTTTATATGAGTAGAAAAACATACTTTAAATTTTTAAAGAAATATGTCATACAATGAAACCTAAATTGTCCCATGGGGTTATTACCACAGAAACAGCCAGCAATATATTGCTTGTGCCTAGCTGGAAAAAGAGAAACACAGATAAATATTTAAAGAACATTGGAAGCTATCGGCACAGTCTTTCTTGTTTTGTTTACAATACATTTGTCTGCAGGTGTGGAAAAGCAGCTATCTTTATCCCTCCACTCTCCACCACTTAATTCTTAAACTCAGTAACTTATTTCAAGTGAGCTGTCATAAATATGTAGAGATCTCACTGATAATAATCTTCAACAAGCTTTAGGTATAGAAGTGGCCCAAGAAACATGATCCTGTATACTGTCATATATTTGCTCAACTTAGACAAGGCTTGTGGCAGGAGTTTACTTCTTAGGAGTTTAGAAAGAATCCACACCAACAGAGCTTTTTAATGTCTCCCTGCTGCAAGAAACTCATAAATCAGGGCTCACAAATCAACCCTGAGACACAAATCTATAGGAAACAAGGCTTCATTATTTCTGGTCCTCATAAAACTACTTGTCTTGCAAAGAAACTGAAGAATCTTCAGATTTTTAATGAAGTTACTTTTTGAACATGCATATGTTCATAAACATACAAGATTTAAGAATTCTAACTATTGTCAGACAATATTCGGCATGAAGTTATTGTTAGAACTAGCATAATTCTAGCTGTATATCATCATGATCTGGTTTGTGTCATTTTACCTTTAAAACTTCACACTACTTGAATCTCCATATCACAATGCTGGCTGGCTTTTTCTCATAACAGAGGGTCATAGAAATGTTCCCACAGTATCTTCACTTTATATGCTCATTAAAATGTTAGAGCTGAGTCTTCTCACATATATAAAGCCGAGAGTATCCTAAGGTCTTTGAAAGAGTGATGTCCTTGTGATCATAAATAAACATTGATAATGTCATGTTAAAACAGGATAACATTCTCTATCTCAAATGGTACCAATCTGAGAATTTGAGAATGTTATATGTAACACTTGCTTTTAATATAATTCTTGGTGCATCTTTAAAAAAAAATGAAGGAAAGACATTGAAGCAAAATTGGATAAGAAACTAGGTTGCTCGCTTTGTCCAAAACCAAGGTTTTCCCATGACAGTTTTATCTTCTCACAGGCTGGCTGGATAAGTAAGTGCGCATTGTAATTTCTACATCAGTAAAGTGATGAATCAGATTCCTGGGTGAATCAATTTGTTGTCTTGCCATTTGATCCATCTCAATTAGCTATGAACAAGTTTCATTCTGTGTTTTAAAGAACAAATTAGTGAAATACAGCATGAAGCACTGAAGAAACATTGCCAATCCCAGCTGATTTCCCTCCCCTCACCTACTTAGAGAGGTGAGCAAGGGAGCAGAGTAAGTCTTTTGAAAAATGAGCTGAAATTAAACAGATGCTTGATAGCAATGCTGAGGCTGCTGAAGTTGCACTATAACAAGGTGCCATCGATCTTGATTCTTCCAGCCTAAGCCTACAAGCTGCAGGAACAAGGCCATTTTCTAAACTTCTTTGAGCTGCCCCAGCTTTGTAATGTTGTGCAGAGTATACGTAAAACACACAAGGACTGCTACACTCGTGCCTTGAAGGCACTACTTACACATACTTGGAATAGTTTGTAGAAGCCTAGGATTGCATGTAAAGAAAGGGAATGAATCAGGTGCAAAGTATATCAAACTGGAACCATCATGTAAAATATGACATGGCTTTACTTCCTAAACACATTTGAGAAATGATTTGTTGTACTTTGTGCAGTGAAAACAAAATAATGCCAATTTCACTAGTCCGATAAAAGGAAAAAAACCCCCACCAACAAACCCATAAGCCAAAACAAAACAAATCAACCAACCAACCAAACAAAAAAATACCAAACAGCAACCCAAAGGACAGTAAAAAGTAAATTTGCAATCGTATTGATGTATATCTTTCATGTTCCCAGATGAAGACACTGGTTTTAAAGTAAGGGTGAGGCTTAGCTGGGGCTTAATACCTTTAAATTAAGAAATCATTACCTTAATGCGATTCTAAAATGACACAGTCAGTCAATGAAGGTAAACATTACTTTGCTTCTCCTGACAAGAATAAGGATTAGAACATTTCAGATATAATCCTATCTAAAGCAATTGAACCTAAACAATATTTTCAGCGTTATTAAATGAAAGTATAAAAAAACAAACTAGCCTACTTCCAAGTATCCTGTGGAAACAAATGTGTTTCACATTTGTAGATTAATAGGTTTCACATAGGTAGATTAATAAGGAAAGCCTTCAGGACTGCCCTTTCGGTCTTTATCAGACACATGGCCAGACCTGCAATAAGAAGGGTGCAGGCTGCATATTCAGAGAACCCCAAGAAGACTCAAGCCAGAGGAGGAAGAACTCAGGAAGTTGATAACTTGTTGTAGACTTCCTCCATAAAATTTTTCTAAAAAGAAACTGAAACTGTTGAGATTAGCACCCAAAGTACATTGGACGGGTAAGCATAACACCAAGAAAAGGAGTAGATGATAGGAAGGGATTTCTGCCTAATAGTTTTAGCCATATTGCTAATGAGGCTTTCCTGCATTCAATAATTTGGACTCAGACTGTTAAAATGATACTTGAACAAACAATGCATTCTTGGATCTGTATACATGGCATGTTCTCTCTCCTGGTGTGTCAATTACAAAACTTGGAGTAACAGGACCAGAACTGCTTGCAGTGTTCAAGAAGTCAGCATAGCAAAGCTTTATATAGCAGCAAAATGACACCATCTGTCTCATTCTCAGTATCCTTCCTGATTATACCCAACATTTTGTTGGCTCTTTTGGCTGCCACTTGAACACTGAGCAGCTGATTTCAGAAAACTGACAGATCGTTTTCCAGAGGTGAGACTGACAGTTCTGAGTTCAGCATCACTTAGACATGGTTTAGATTATTTTTGCTACACGTGTCACTTTACATTCATCTACACTGTAGCTCATTATTTGCTAACTTTTGGCTCCCACAAACCACTCTGTGAAATCCTTCTGCCATTTGTCATCATTGGCTTGGTATTTGACTGCCTGGAAGAGCTTAAACAACTGTAGACATGGTAATTACATTGTGCACTGACTTGTCCAAGTCTCTCTATAAAGATATCAAGTAAAATCAGGTCAAAGATTGATTTACTGGTGACCCAAAATCTCACTTGTCCCTACTATAATATTTGATCTTCAAGACTTTTTGTCCTATTCTTGAAGGAATTTTCTATCTGTAAAAAAGAAATACATCTCTTACAAAGCAAGAAACTTTTCTCCAATCCATGGTAGCTTAGTTTCCTGATCATTTTTAGTCTAGAAATTTGTCAAGTGCTTTTGAAAATCCAAATGTACTGTTTCTACCTGGAACTCCTTATCCACATGATTATTGACCTCTCTTATTATGCCAGCAGGCTAGTGAGCCAGGATTTCCATTACAAAAGCCAGACTGTTCCCCGACAGACTTTCTCCACAGCCTCAGTGATCATATTCCTGGTTACAAACCCATTCTACATGAAAAGAAAGTAAGATTCACCAACCTGCAGTTCCCAGAATTCTCTGTAGGATCTTACTCTGTAGAGATCTTATAGCATATCTTGGTATTCTGCAGAGTTTCCCTTGTCTAGGTAGGTGTTACAAAAGCAGCTGAGCAGATGTCTGGCACTGTGACCATATGCAATGCAGTCGCAGTTGGCTGGAAGCTATTCAATTCCACTTTTGAATTTTCCCAGAATGTGAAGATATAAGTTAAATTATGACTGCTATGAGGTTTTTTCTGTAAAAAGGAAAAAAGTATCTGGGAAGTTATAACAGTTTTGATGTATTTTCGTCCTACAATATGCAGTTAATGCACCAAGAAAGTTTAATTGCAGAAAGTAAGTTCTATGAAGGTTTTTTCAATAACTTTTTCTACACAAAATAAAAACATCATAATTTGTGGCATATGGAAAGAAAAACAACAAGCATGGAAAATAAGTCAGTTTTCTGAGACACAGTTTTCCATCTGAATATATTGATTTGGAAGAAGTAAAACCTATCAATCATGTGAAAGTACCGATTTGTAAAGTACCCTTGATATTATTTTCAAAACAACTTTCTTGCTTTGTAAGGTATTCCATATTATGATTGGAAAAATAATATCCTAAATAGACCCAAGATACTTTCCTCTGGAAATTCTATTCTTCATAAATGTCTATAGGATTAAACCTAAATAATAGTTTCTCACATTAGAAAATTCAAATTACTATACAGTTCGGCTACTAGTTAATTGAAATATAGTGTTATTCTGCTTTTTTTCTTCTCTTCTTCTCTCCAAGCTTTGCAAAAGTATCCTGAAAGTGATTTCTTTTCCAGGGTCATCATCTCTGGACACTGCCATGGAACTTGGAACAATTTATTTCATGTGATGAAAATCAGCATTATACCAGTGATTTGTTTCCCATCTGTTAAGGCAATCCTGTTGGATAACATGCTGTAAGTCTTGCAAAGCAGTTTTCAAACTCAAACATTCAACAGAAAGTGCTTTGGTGGCATGTACATGAAACTGTGATATGCATGATGTATCAATCATCAAAGCACCTGAACTGATAAAATAAATTAATGTGCAAATGAACAGGATGTTTTAATATGCAAATAACTCTGGAACTCTAGTTGCAGGAGCATGATTTTAATAGCACAAAGGTCAAGGGTTCAAACTGGAGAAGAAATATATAATGCATCTGTGTGATTAGTAATGCAGAAAAAAAGACTGACATTGTACCGTGAACATCCAAGGAAAGCACAGATCTGATGAAAAGTCATATCTTTCATCTAGGAGACAGAAGAATAAACCTCCATCATGACTGGAATTGAGCTTTTATTCTCCCTGCAGTATACTATATAGTAAGATTGGGGAGAGCCAGAATTAATCAAATCCAGTGTCTGTGAGGAAAATTTAATGAGGTCACCTTTCAAAAGGTTTTGTTTTGGGTTATTGTATTTGTTTTGTTTGTTTTGGTTTGGCTGGTTTTGGTTTTGTGTTTATTTTTGTTTTGGTTTTGGTTTTTTGGTTGGTTTTTTGGTTTTGGTTTTGTTTTGTTTTGTTTTTTTATGGAGAAAATTGCAGATGGTGTAAAAGATTTTTTTTTTGACCTGGAAAAGTCAGAAGTTTAAGTTTTCCTAAAGGAAACTTAAATATCAAATGCAAAGGAACTGATTTAATAATATTTAATTATACTAGCTATATTTTAACTTTAATTAATAGTTAAAATTAGTTAAAATATTAAAGGCTTTAAATATTCTAATTTTTGATGATTCTTTAATTTACTAATTTCTCAGCTCCTAAAATAAAGCCAAGGCATCTTTTTTAATCTTCTTCCTATGTCATAGATGATCAAAAGGAATAAGGGTGGATATTGCATTAAAAAAGAGAGAAAAGCAGATGTATTTGTTAAGAGGAAAGCTTTAAAGATAACTGACCTACTTCTTGTCCCACTGAAAACAGCAATATCCCCAAAGGAATCATAGAATAGTAGAATCATTTAGATTGGAAAATACTGTTAAGATCATGGAATACAACCGTAAATCTAACATGAGGTTCACCACTAAACCATGTAAGTAAGTCCATTCAGCCTTTTAAATACCTAGAGGAAGTGACCCAATCACTTCCCTGGGCAGCCTGTTCCAGGTCTTCATAACTAAAGTTAGACAAAAACATTTCATGATGTCTTCTTTGAACTTAGATTTAAATTAAAATAATATTTGAACTGTCTTTCCCTTCTCTTTTCTCTAAAGAATACCTAGGTCAGTTATTAACATTTTACAACATGCAAGGATTTGAATGGGACATGAAGAGTATGGTACGAGAAGGAGAATTATATAGGTCTGCTCACCTGTGATTTTTTTTTAATTTTTTTTTTTACTTCTGTACTACTATGAAATAAACAGGTCTTGGAAATCTTGGAAATTCGTCCTTACTGAGATTAATGGATTTGAGTGAGAAAATGATTTTTTAAAATAGTCTTAATATATTGTGCTACATAGTTCAGTGTGGCTCGATATTGAACAAGGTAGCGGTGTTACTGGTGAGAAAATACAAGAGGTTTGAAAGCTTTTGTAGGCCACTTGGAAGCTAGTGTCATATGAAAAAAAATCAAGTTTTCCACTGTATCAGCAGTATCCCACAAGGTAAAGATTAGCTGAAGATGTCCACTTGAACTAGAGCAAAAAGGTGTCATTTATCTGAATAGTTTGGTTGTGAACTTGGTAGTTCTTTTTAAATTAAAAGTAATTTTTCTATTTTTTTTTCTGTACCATAGAAAGCTATAAATTGGCCTGGACTGGAAGTCTTGATATTCAAAGGCTTTTGTATATAGCAGGAACATGAAGTTGAAATGAAGAAATATCAATTCTCTATTCTGAAATATCTGACTTGACTGTCTGAAGAATATGTATGAGGCAAGTTGTCAGAAGAGCTGGTTTGCACATCCTTATTTCATGTCTTCTTTTTAATGTCTTGAGGGAATCAGTGTTTAAATAGCTGGCTATGCAGCTTCAGCCTCAAAGAAATGTTTTCCCTCTGTCAGATAATGACTTTGAAAAAGTATCTCACCAAATGAACTCATGTAGGAGGTTCTATCTTTCTGTGTCTTCTATGGCTTTCTCTTCTCTCTCCCTCCTCAGAAACACAGAAGTGATTTCCCTGTGTCATAAATAGTGCTATAGTTTTTTTGATCCATAAACTGAGTGGATAAAATCATGCTGTTAATTGGTTATTCAGCTTCATGTAAAACATATCCATTTTTCTGCTTATGCATTTTTCTGATTGCATGTGTGTGATCTCAGTGAGTATCTGTTGTGGTTTGAGTCCAGTCAGCCACACAGCCAATCTCTCACTTCTCCCCCATCCCCCCCTCCCCCCCACCTCCAGGTACGGAGGGATGGGGAGGAGAATCGAAAGAATGTAACTCCACAGGTTGAGATAAGAACAGTCTATTAACTAAGGTATAACACAAACAGCTACTGCTACCTCCAATAATAATAATGATAAGAGAAATAACAAGGGAAGAGAATACAACCACTCACCATCTGCCAGCGGATACCCAGCCTGACAGAGCAGTGATCCAGCCCTTCTGAGTGACTGCCATCAGTTTACATCCTGGGCATGACGTGCTGTGGTATGGAATACCTCTTTGGCTAGTTTGGGTTAGGTGTCCTGTCTCTGCTTCCTCC
>WYDI02026608.1:0-28041 GCA_009867235.2 Psittacus erithacus | reverse complement strand
AAAAATCAAAAACACAGCACTGCACCAGCTACTAAGAAGGAGAAAAATGACTGCTACTGCTGAACCCAGGACAGGGGTGCTGCCTGCTGGGTGCCCAGCCGGTGTGGCCAGAGCTGCCCAAGCACTGCTTGCGATGGCAGGGTATGGTGGGAAGGGCACCTGGGCCTCCGGTCACCCGGAGCACTTCTCTGTGCTCCTTTGTAGAGCATTGGAATACAGACTACTGACATCTGTAGCAAACGTTTTTAAAGTGAGGGATGACAACAATGTTTTATGAGTATTAGCCACCCCAGTGCTGAAGGAAGAACATAACAAGGGATCCAGATGGTTTAAAGCAGCAGGACTGCTCCGTGTAGTAAATCAGCACATGCTGCTGGTCTTGCTGTGCTACTCAGCGCTGCTGCTCACACCCAAGCTAGTTTAAAGTTTAGCTCCACACCTCTGTGTTCACACTGCTGCTGCTCAGGTGCACCCTGAATGCTACAGGTGAGCCCTGCAGAGTGCAGGGCAAGTGGATCACGGACTGCACGGGTACGAGGAAACACTCCAAGGAAGCGTGTCCCGCAGGGAGGTGATGGGCAGGGACACGGGGCCTGCATGGGCCATACCCACCACCCCTGACCTACGCCAGGCGGCCGGGTGCTGCTGATCCCAGCCAAACTGTGTGTGTCTTCCTGTACCCCAGGTGGGAGCAGCTGGGAGCCTCATGCCTGCTCCTTAGCCCAGCTGCAAGCAGCAAGGGATGCCTGATGGCAGGTCTTTTACTAAAGTCGTTGTTTCTGGTGCCAATGTAAATTTACAGTGTGTCAGTATGGTGGCTTTTGATGGTTTAACACTTATTTATGATTAAATTTTCCATCAAGTTCACATGGTTTTATTATCATTTTAGTCATTTTGGTTTTAGAAGGCCTGAGAGGATTGCACTGGAATGAAAGGATACTTTTACCTCCAAGGCAGCCTTCTAAGGTGTCCCTTAACCTTCAAATTGCTTTTAGGATTAGGTTTTAGTTTGAAACTTGAGGACTCTCTGTCCATACAGGCAAGTATGCAAAGTGATCAGATCGCTAACTTGTAGGCGTCAGACCTAGAATTAACCGTCTAAAGAAGAATTTAATCTTTGTTATCTCAGTTTGAAGTCATTCTGCTCCTTAAAGTCTTAATAGGAAAACCGCTGAAAATTTTCTATGGAAACATTCTTTAACAGAGTATCATTGGTGGCAATTAAAGACAGAGATAAGACTGTCAAAGTGTAAGCAACTTAAGCAGTAAAACCTGTTCAGAAATGAATGTAAGTTATGCATCTCTATCTTAAACAATTTTTGACAATTCCATTGTGATTTAAAGCAGGAATTAAAATGATTATCATATATACCTAAGCATATGTTCCCTTATAGAGATGCAGATACAAAATTATTTTCAAATACATACATATATATGTATCTGTAGTTTACAGAGGAAAGAAATGGAACTCTTTGAATTTTGCATCCAGCTGGTTGGGAAATTAGTGCTTATGAAAAGGCAGCACTCACTGCTTATGTTTCTGTGAAAAAGTAAAGTAGTGCTATTTAAGAAGATAAGAGGACATTAAGATGGAAGACATGAAAGAAATAAAAAGTCCATAGTGGCAATGGAGAATAATCAGGAAGAAAGTTGATTACTTCATTTTACAACTGACAGTTCAGTGAAGTTTCTGTTTTAATATTATGTGCAAACCAAACTGCCAGGTTTTATTTATCATCTAACTCTAGCACTAGTCCAGGATAGTGGAAAACCTCTCTTGCAGGGTTTTACCTCTTTAACCTCAAATGAAAACTGGCATTCCATCTGGATAGTGTCCAATGTGTCACATTTTGGTAGTCATCAACCAGCTCGCCTTATAAATCAAGAGCACTGATTAAATAATCAAGATTTTTGAAATGCCTTGAGGGAGCTGTACGTTTTTTGCATCGGTGATTAGTATTCAGTGGTAATACTAAAATCCATTTGAGCTGCAGATTTAAAACTGCATTTTGCATACTAGGCATAATCAGAGAGATTATATTCAGAAAGTGTGCTTCCCCTAAGACAGCAGAAGGTTATGACTTTTGCCATGGCTCCATTGTTAGTTTAAGTGAGCTTTGTCCTTACTGTTGTACAGTCCTTCATTCACCCGAATAAAATCCTTTCTGCAGCTGTGTACCGGGAAAATGAAAACTCTAGGTAATAACTTTCATAGGACAGCTGGTTAAATAAAACTCTAGCCCATGAATGGAAAGCAATTTTAATTAAAGATCCCTTCAGTTATTAAAACTTAGCTTATATTGTAGTATTTCTTTTCGTGTTACAAGTAAGCTTTTTTTTTTTCATTTAAATCATTCCCCCAGAACACGTATTACTAGAAACAAGGGGTCTGCAGTTTATAAAAGAGACAATAGTTACTGGCCGCAAGAGACTGGATAAGAAATAAGTTATTGTTTGTAACAAAAAATAGAACCGAGGCTCAAAATCCAGTAACGAACTTAAAAGCAGTATGGGAATATAAATCACAAAGTGCTTTCCTGAAAACCCATGCTCAGACTGTACAAAACTTTACAGGCTGTGTCAGTTGTTTTTACCCTCCTCCTCCCTGCTGTGTCAGTTCTGTCTCTGGACAGCCCACTCTGATCTGATGACAGCAAACGCTGCCCAGATGTGGCAATGGCAAGTGCTAAGATACCTGATCCTGTGTGTTCAGGAGCGCTTCTCACAGTCCTGCTGCCAGCTAAGGAGTTTCCTGAGCACTGAGCAGTGGGACACTCCCTCTCCTTGCAGACTCATCTTCCCAGCTTCCATATGGACAAGTTTTAGCTAAGTGAAAGTGTATCATGGTACCCTTTTGATAGGCTGGAGAGAATGTCTTGGCGAGCACAACAATTCCCCAGGCTTGAGACCACCACAGTTGTCAGGATAGCATGTCCTGACATTAAGCAATTATATTTAAATTACCCTTCCCTCAAAAATCTAAAAAATAAAAAAATATCCTTGCAACTGTGAAAAGAATGTTAGAGCCTTGGCATACATCAATCTATATATCTAATATAACCTTGTAGTGTAATGTGCAATCATACTTAATACAGTCTGCATAAGTGGGCTTAATGCATGCTCATCACTGGCCTGGAGGTGATTAGAGATGATGATGTATAATCATTTGGAAGGGAGGAAGGAATGATGATTTGAGGTGGATCTGCCCTGTTTCCTAGCCCTGTCCTTGATGGATACTCTGACAGACTTCCATATTAATTCATAGCCCACTGGAAGGCAATGGTAGTAGTACCAATGCTTGTCCTGCCCACCAACAGATTTCCAGACCTGAAAAAAAGGTGTTTTTTTTGTCTCCCTGCATCATTTAGCCTTAGAAAGATAATAAATTTTCCTTCAAATTTTACTCGTCCCCTTAGATTATCATGACTACAATAGCATTGCTTTATCTGCTATAAAAGAGGGCTCTCTCCTAGGAAATGGAGGGCCTGGGTTCATGATTTTTTTTGATGGAGGATTTCCCTCTGCTGTTTTTCTCACACTCCAGTTCTGCTATGATGCAGAAGGGAATTGGAGCCTTATTCCACTGCTGAGAAAGGGCACAAGAAGTAGCATGGACTCAAGTACAGGAAGCCTCTGCAATGGGTTTGTATTTTATGTTAAATGGCTGTTGGATAAAAATGCATTACATGAGAATGGAGTTCTGTATAATAAAGACAATGGAGCAGACTCTGGACTGACGTCATTCTCATGCATACAGCTGGGTTTTCTTATCTCCAAACAGGGCCGGGTGGCCAATGCCACCACTGCAGCCCTGTTCAGGAGTGCTCTGCCAGAGGGCTGGCTGCCTTAGGCCAAAAGAACTCTGAGGATCATGTAAACACACTCATGCCCATGCCTGGCCTAAGTGTGATCTCTACCCTCCTGTCTAGTGAAATCCTTCCAAATTAGGCATGTCAGTGCCTTACTGAATCTAGCCTTAGGGCAGAAAGCACTATTGTGTGCGCTTCTGTAGATGTGAGTCTAAATTAAAGCATGTGACATACTTTCACAATGCTTTATGTATTCCTTGATGAAATAAACTGTGTAACTGAAAGGTGTTATTGATGCATTGTTTTAATAGGTGTAAACACATCAAAACATTGATATAGACACACACAAAATACTGGTAAAACCAGAAAGAGGTTTAAGAAAACAGTGTGGGTCTTAATAGCCCTCCTTCCTCCTTATCCCATGCTCGGGATGGCATTGCCTAATAATCCCTGTTGTGGTGAAAATCATATAGTCTTTAAGATTCAGTGTCTACATAGTTAAGCAGAACTTGATATTAGGTGAGGAAACAAGCAAACAAAAAGAATTAGGATGTAAATGTAGATATTCTCTAATTTTAAGCATACAGTATTTTTTTTTTTCTAGGTCAGATTCATAGCTAATTCCACTGGCATTTAATGTGCTAGAGTATGTGGGATGGGATCTCTTCCTGTTCCAATTGAATGCTTCTTCATTCCATACAGTAAATTTGAGATTAAAGGTGTTTGACCCTAATATGCCTTACTTGTTTTGGTGTTGATGAATATAGTGTCCTTCGGTGGCTATGTTAGGCAGTTATCTGTTAGCAATGCAGCTTTGCTTGTCTTACTTTAAAATATAGCTACATTTTTTTACCTGCTATTTCCCCCTGGTTTTTAATAATAAATGGTGTACCTTATGAGAAGTCCAGCTACTTACTTTTTAAGTTCTGTATTATTCAGTGCTGGTAACCTCTAAGCTACTGCAATTACTCATTTTCTGTTAATCAGTGCAGTGTCTTCTAGTATGGCTGAATATTCCTCATCTTTATTTTCATTAAAATAATACAATGAAATGTGTGAGGTGTCCCTGCGCATGGCAGGGGGTTAGAATTAGATGATCTTAAGGTACTTTCCAACCCAAACTGTTCAAGATTCTAAGTCACTTTAGTTGATTTTATCCTGATTCATACAGTTGGCATCAAGCAAGAGTCTGTAACCATTAGCTCTTGACATGAGGAGGGAGGGTTCCAATATTTTGGGGGCAAACCTGTAGAGACTTGTTTTTCAGCTATCTGCAGTGCTGCTTTTCTCTTCGTGGCTCTTTTCAGTTCCTGTTGGTCCAGTAGAACCACTGCTACCCTTACAGGCTTGCTGCTTGGTCACCTGGAAACATTTCTTACTAGTCATTTTATGGCTGTGACCAATTGCTTTCCAAGTGTTTCCACAGGCCTCCAAATTTCAGTCTTGTGTTTCATCTGAAATACAAGCACTTCTCTTCTTAATTTGAGTCTCTTTATTAAAGACTAGATTTTTGCTTCACCCTAAACTGTGGTATTTTCATTCTTTGGATTTAATAGCTGGAGTTATATCTTGGCATACGTAAGGAGGTGCAGTACATCGGCAGAGAGGTTTCTTAAGAAGGAGAGAAAGACAGTTCTGTGGTTTGGTTGACAAAAATCAACTTTAGTTATTTAAGGGTTCAATTGCAGGGTACAATACATTACTAGCTGATCTTCTCAGGAAAATTCCCTCCTGAGGTTTGTGAATGTTTTGGTAGGAGTGAGTAGGGAATACTGAACAGAGCCCATTGATGTGCGTATTTTAATCCGTGTGCCTCTTAGTTTAATACAGAACATTAAATTATCCTGATGAATAATTAGGCATTTGTCAAGGAAAATAGATACTTATTAATGGATGATTTGCCATGTTTCATCCTCTCCACAGCAGACATGCTTACTGTTCTGTTATTTGGAGAGTGCAAAAAGTTCTCTGTATTCATCTACTCAGTTATGAAACTGAAATCTTATTCCCTTCAGTTAGTGATGTTTGTATGTAGGAACTTCCAACTCCACTCTTAATTTTTTTAAACTATAAGTTCTCATAATTCTTTTACATTATGTATTATTAGTTTATGTATTATTGTCAGTAAATGTTTCCCAGACTTGATCCTTGCAGAATCTGGAGCACTGAGTCCAGTTATGGGCTCTCCCATATAAAAAAGATCTGGTAAGAGCCCAGGAAAGGGCCACTGAGAGGATGGACTGGAGCATCTCGCGTATGAAGCAAGGCTGGGAGACCTGGGACTGCTCAGCCTGTTCAGCCTAGAGAACAGAATGCTCAGGAAGGATCTCATCAGTGTGGACTAATACCTGAAGGAAGGGTGTGAAGAAGGTGAAGCCAGGCTCTTTTCAGCTCTAGGTGGCTTTGCTTGAGCAGGGAGGTTGGATGAGGTGACCTTCAGACGTCCCTGCCAGTCTCTGCTATTCTGGCTGATTGGGTGTGATGATGGCCAAATTCACCAGAATGGACAAATGTGATAAAAAGAGCTGATGCCACCTTTATGTTAACATGCGTAACTATGTTGAGTACCTGCAATTCCCAGTAAAGTACAGCCACACTGCAGCAGATAATAAATGCCAGGTGCTAAAATATAATTTTTTAAAATGAACATGAGAGATGTGGTGTATTGTAACTAAAAGCATGTGAAAGCCTTTCACAATGATGCCATAAATATTTCTTGTTACAGGATGAACACTATTTTTTGCTGACACTACTGATAGCAGAATCAGTAGGCAGTAATAAATACAATTTGAAAGAGTTGAAAAGGAAAACAGCAAAAATAAGTGCTTTGAGGTTTCTGGATGTTCTGCCTATTGGTGGTTACATGTAAAGAATTGTATAATGACTAATATATTCAGCAAGTGACAAGTAATTGAATTATACAGGGCAAAGTGCTCAGTTTCATCACGAGTTGAACTCCATGCCCACTGAATGCAATAGCCAAACTCCTATGGGCTTTAAAACAAGCCTCAAATAAAACAATTTGATTAGAGCAGTCTGACCAGTGTAACAGCAGTTCTGTGTGAACTTTGTCTTATGCTGTGTTTTTAGCACATTCAGATTGATTATAACATAATGACCAACATGCTGTATGCCTTCAGTCTAATAAACTCAGCGCATACCAGGTTTAATTAATTAAAAAGGCCTCTTGCAGTTCTTTTAAATATTAGTGAATGTTTGAATCTCCTTTTTTCATTCATGCAATACTAATGTTTATCACCTTACAAACTAATGCTCTCTGAGATAAACTGACAAGGTAAATTGCAGATGTGATGCAATGGAAAGTTTCTTGTCCTCAGTGTAGCTGCTCCGGGCACATACAATTCCCAGCCATTCAATCCCGGCAGAACCAGGAGAAAATTCTGCAGTTATACCCAGTGTAGTGACCACATGTCTGTGACTGACTGTCAGAGGGCAAAAAAACCCCAACAACTGATAATGGTCATTAAAAGATTGCAGTGATAGAGGGCTAAACTGTGTCAGGGTGCTCCGGCCTGGCAGAGCACTTTGTTGGCAGCACTGCTGGGAAGTGGCCTAATGTGTTCCTGTCTCCAGGAATCATTCCAGTAATGAAACACAATGCTGCTGTGTGCCCGGGCGCTCCCTTCACTGCCTTGCTTCTGCACACCGAAAGGAGAGATATCTGCCTTCCCTCTCAGAGCGACTGTACTCCAGCTGGCAAACACTGCTCCAGCCCAACAGTTCTGACAAGTATTTATAATAAGCTATTGCAGCTGCTCCAACTCATTCTATGCTTTTGAATATCAGATTTTGCATTTAGTATTTTCTTTTATGATTTCATCTATTATACTAGCTAGATTCCTCACATGTTCACTCCAAATAGTAACAAGAAATGATACAACCATTAACAGAATTGTATTATGTTTCTACTAACAATGGAATATTTTTCCACAATTTAGGCTACATAAAGTGGAATAAACAGATATTCTGCTATTCCTTGGTGGTCTTGTATCTTCTGTATAGAAGGCAGAAGTCTTTCATTACAGCATGCTGTTCTCAAAGTTCGTGCTATTTGGAAGCTAAGCTGTGGGTGACAAACTGCAAAGCTGACAGGAAGATGTTCAAGGTTGATACATAAAACAAGCGGCACTGCTTGTGCTCTGACTGTCATCACTGCTTCCTGGAGAATAATGCTGCCTCAAGTCTGTGCAACGCTCCTTAAGAGTTCCTGCAGCTTACATGGGGAATACAGCAGATTTCTTTAGCATTAACGTGGAATCTGAGAACTGCACTTTCCTAAGATGAATTCAGAAGAATAATTAACTTTTTTCCAAAGTAATGAAAGGAAAAAAAAAAGTTTCTGTAACTTGTTCCTGAATTGAACAAAGCTCACAGAAAAGTGATGCTCCCTTTGATGGGTATTTCTCTGGCTCACCAACCAAATGAAAACATTCTCTATTCTGCAGATTTTGCTGCAAGCACCAACAGCTTTACACCAAGAAGACCCAAAGGAATTTTCCATTAAAGCAGAAGCCTGCACCACATGAGCAGGTGAAAATGTGATGGAGAAAGGTGTGCTGCCTCTGCCTTTGCTATAAGCTTAACCCATGCCAGCCTTCACTTAATATACAGTATTTTGTTTTATTTCCAAATTCCGGTGGATTTTGTAGTTGAACATTATTCTCGTAAGTTATTATTTGGCACTCATACATAATGATATGCTAATATAGCTTTTTAACAAAAATCAGAATTCATCTTCTCTGTAGCATGCTGCAAAAAGTACATGTAATAGAAAGGGGTGTTTAAAACATCTCTATTTCATTATCTCATTTATTATGTTGTAGGTTGGCAACTAATTAGTGTAGATATTTGAAGTTACAGATCGAGAGAAACTAAATTACTGCACTATAATTAATCATGGAAAACTTTTGTTCAGCAGCTAATTTTCCATTAGCTACTTCTTCACTTGTTGTTGATACTTGTAACTTTGAGATTTTTGGTGCTTTATTTAACATCATAGCTTATTAATATGAGATTTAATGAAGAATTTACCACCTCTGGAATAACATTCTCAGAAAGATTTGGAATAGACATCCTGCGGCATTATACTTCAACAAAAAAGTAGCAGATATAAACCACCAATGTCAATGTGCTAGCAGTCCATTAGAGAACAATGCCTCAGGATATCAGATGTTCTTTTCATTTATCCCCTTCCCTCCAGTTATTCTCCTGTACTTTCAGATGATCCAACTACTTAGTACACAGCCACAGCTATAAGAGTGATGGAAGAAAGTACTGATCCAGACCAAGACTGAGAGTCTTGCTGGCCCCATTAGAAATATATAGCAGAGATACTGCAAGGGCGGAACTTAGTGGCATTTTGTGGGTATTCTTGAACTGTTCGCATGTACGTGAGAGGGCAGAATAAGGTCTGCATACTGGATCTAATTTAATATGGTTTAAATGCTTCATCTTACTTTACTCCTGGAGTCGGTGTGCTGTTCCTATCCTTTCATTTACTTAGACAAATTATCTCCGAGAACAAGAAATATCTGGTAAGATTTCAGAAGTGAAAATCAATTATCCCATAATAAAGTCCAGCAGCATTATTCTGTTATGATTTTCTCTTGAGGAGCAGAAGTGACAGGATTCTGGGTCTATGTTATTTCACAGGCATAACCTATCCTAGGATAAAAATACAAAGCCACTTTTAAGAAGCACTTGCACGTACCTTAGTGTGTGCTTGTATTCTGGCTCAGATCATTTCAACAGTCTTGCTTTTGATAGCACCAGGAATGTGGGAAGCTGTGAGAGACTTTGAACGCTTCCTAGAATCTTCCTGACTGCAGCCCCTCTGCCTCAAAGAGATGAGGAGGTACTTTCCTCCTTGCTGTGGTTACAGGTTGGGCTGGTCAGTTTTTTGCTTTACGTGTCTGCAGGTTTATCGCATAGCTGTACTCTATTTTTAAGGAAGATCTGATGACAAATTCCTTTGGAGATAGATGGCAAGCGCCCTTGATGAGCTAGAGTCTGTTGTGTGAAAGAAGGGGTAATGTCCTTTATTAGGCCAGCCAGCGTTGTTAGCTTTTTGGTGGTTCAGGATCAGAAAGAGAGATTTGTATATCCACACACTTGTCAGCTTTTTCAACTGATGCTTGCGGGTCTACTTGAAAATACTATTTCAGAAACAGGCCTTACCTTGCCTGTTTTCATACCTAATGTACTTAAAAAGAGGTATTACATTCTGAAACCAAACATGTAATGCTTGATCTGTATGGGTTTTAATCTATAGGATTTTATCTAGTCAGATGGTTTCCAACTGCGCCATTCGACATATGAATAAAATATCTGAGCACTCCTTTAAAGAAGCCTGCTAAACAGGAGGACACCCTATTGACCAGTCACATGGAAACACTGTTTCATCCATTTACTTTTACTGTAACATGGCATTACTCAGAAAATAACTAGTTTTAAAATAGTACATTTTGTTGGGGTAACACATTGGTAAACATTTTTAAATCCCTGGTTTTTATTTGATTTCACTGTGTGTGTGCATCCTCTGGTGTAATTTGACACAAGTGTAACCCATATTCATATGCTGGCTATGTGTTTATGTTAGAAACTTACTTGAAATTCATGCTTTAGTGGCCATTTATATAGTTTTATTTATTATGTCATCCAGCTCTGACATCATCACATGACTCCAATTTATTACATGCATTAATGAATATCAAATAGGCAAGGACTAAACACAGAAAAAGCCATTTAGGGAATAATAAACCATAAACTGACAGAGTAGCAGTAACATATGTATAGCATATTTTAACCATTTTTAACCGAAATCCACTTTATGGGATGTTGCAAATAGTAGGATGGATTGTCTGATGAAATAATATTTATGGCTCAGATGATATTAATATCAGTGAACATGTAAATTCGGTTTAGGAGATAAAAAGTATTTAGAAAGTAAAACCAATTTTCTTCATTTTGTTTTAGTAAGTGGGTGGTATGTGTTCTGGTATGTATCTGAAAGAGTTTTTTTTCTACAAATACCATTATACTGGAATTAATCTTAATAAAAAGTAGGAAATGTCATATGAATCACAATTGTGATCTGATGAATAGCTTCAGGTATCTTTTAGGATTTCCTTTTGAAAATTTAATAATGAGGAAAAGCTGTTAAAATTCAACACCCAAATTATTTGTGAGAGCAGAAGGATATGCATAATATAAATGCAAGATTTTCCCTGCTATGTATTGTGATGGATTTTAAATTGCATTTTGTTCTTATCCAAAATAAAGATTTGATATTACAAGTGTGTGACACATAGATGTGTATATATATAAACTGGCACCAGTTTTACATATGTATGTATAAAATGAAATGCACAAATGTAGAACAGGAGACTACTAGGCTGTTACACTTTATGGTTAGTGCTTCTCAGTATTTATGTAATAATTTACTACTTATTTTCTTAATGATGCTTGAAAACAAAAAGCCAACCACATCATTTTTTGAAGTACAAAAGAAATGTCCATATGACAGAATCAGGAGTCAGAATCAGACACGGGTGAGCTCAGAATTGTGGTCGCATTGTATTACACTGTGTGATTTCTTTGTAAAAAAACCTGGAGTCTGTTTGATTTGCATGGAGATCCTCTGTAAATCATTAGGAGTCAGCACATTAATGGACTTTGTCTTATCAAAACTCCCAGTGATATCAGCAGTACATCTCTAGTGAGTTATGATGTGAATGTTAACACATAGAGAAGTGCCAGTATTGGGTGCAATTCTCCAGAAAAAAAAAACCATTTCTTTGGGTGTTACAGTGAGAACACCTGGGACTTCTCCTGTTCCAGCTTTCTTTGTTGCGACAGAGAAGCTGTGCTGGTAACAACAACGGTGGGAAACAGTGAATGAAATAATTCACTTTCTGCTTCCCCTTTAGGAAATTGATATACTTGTTCTCCTCATTAGGCCTTGATCTCACCATGAAATTAAAAACATGCAAGTCAAAATTCTACTTAAACACATTTTTACTGACATGATTCGGGGACAAATACCGTGAATAATCGTGTGCAGGTATTATTACTGTGTATGGTCTCTTATAAATAAATCAATAGTAGTACATGAATTACAGACTTCCAGCAGGAGTAGGGTTTCACATAACCACAGGCTTATGGCCAAAGGGGATCATTAGATTGTGTAACCTGACCTTCTCTATAGCATATCATATAATTTCATCCATTTACTCTATACTGAGTCCAATAACTTCTGTTTGACTAGCACCTCTCTCCTATATTTGCCTTTATATTGAGTTTCTTGGCCAAAAATCCATTACCATTTTTGTCAGGTCTACCATCACCTAAAAGAACAACTGAGGATTTCTTTTACTATATTAGAAACCTGTCACTGGGAGCATGGTGCAAAGTTTCTTTAGATGACAGTGATTACCCTAGAGTCTACAGTTTTGCATGATCAGTAATGTTTGTGTTGGGCTTTGGGATTCTTTTCAATGAAATATGCATCAAAATTATACCTCTGGCTCTCCTATTTTCTTATTTATAGATTTTTGTTAAAAAGTTTAAATATTTTTTTAAGAAACAGGTTACATTAGTAAAAAGCAACATTCATGCCATATTCAGAAGAAACACTATAAACTACAAATGCATTCTAACACCATTCTGACCCTTTCAATCCTTTTTTTATCCTATATAATTTGTAATATCTGATATGTTCCTGCTAGCACTGCAGCACAGCTGATTGCAGAAGGATTTTTAAACAGTAAAGGGAGATTTGGGAAAACATGTTTGAACTGTGTGGTGGTTGCTCTCAAGGTGGACATCGCTAGCATTCTTCAGCCTCCCACATGTGAATTGGCACACTGAAATAATGGTATTGTATTGAAATTGTCCTTCTCCTCTAGGCTGTTAGAGATTTGCAGTCCCAGAATGTATTGTCTGTTTGTAGTCAACTATTTTTTTAACAGTTAAAGACATGCTTTGCTTTACATCATGGATTATTCTTCGTTTTATTTAGGGGGATTTTTAGGCTAACCAAAAAAAAATCTTGGATCATCCATACATAAAACTACTTTAAAGTATTCCTGTAAATTTGATTCCTGGAATATGTTCCTTAAGGTGTTCCTGATCTTTCTTGTAAAAACAAACAAATAAAAAAACAAAGTGAAAAGCAGATACTCTTCCTGTAGGTCTACTTGAAACTAATGAGTGGAGGGTTTTATCTTGCTGGCTATCTCAGAGTTCTAAGAGGAATCATATAACGGCTGTGAAGACTCAAAAATACAGTTGCATCATTTAAATTAGGAGCCTTATTCTTTTCCTCACAGTGTAATTTATATTCCTGTAGATAATCAAGTTCGACAGTGCAAATAGCCATGTTGAGACCATTTCTGAAAGCATTGTGACAGTACCCAGATCCAGGGGTAGGAACTCCACTGAAAGCACAATGTGAAGTCTGTGAACTAGCACTTAAGCTAAATTCCTTATACCCTGGTCCAACAGTTGCATATTTTCAACAGCAATAAGGAAAGTAATGTTAACTTCTCGTGCAGACTGAGGAAGGTTTTATCTTCATAGGTCAGCATATGAGGTTTAACCATCTTGCAAAATGAACTGGAGGGAATATGACAGTTCCTGAACACTTCGCATGCCTGCCATTACTTCTCAGATTTTGTTGTTACTTATGTCAAGGTGATCATACCTTTCTGGCAAGCCTGCTGCTTTCAGATAGTTTTAATAAATTCACAGTACAAAGTATCTGAAGTACAGAGATTTTTATAATGAGCAGCAAAAATGAGAGTTATTTTATTAGGCTCTGTAACTACCACTTGCCAATTACTTTTAATTGGTGAAATAACAAATTGCTATTTTATCTCTTTAAGCTTTTGACCTAATAACTGCACTGTTTTCATGAAATATCTCCTTTGGTTGTAGCTAGAGGCTTTATCAGGAGGTTTGTTCGCAAACTTATAAATTACTCCATGGTATTAGTTCATAGAATCATTGAATAGTTTTGAGTTGGAAGGGACCTTTGAAGGTCATCTAGTCCATCCTCCCTCCAATGAGCGGGTTCACCTTCCACTAGATCAAAGTAGTTATTAGTTAATACTTTCCTAACAGTGTACTTATGAGTCCCTAGTAACATGCTGTCAGTTTTTTATAGCTTTTTGTGTGGCTTTTCAAATGAAGTGATCTTTTTCAACCAGCTCCTAAATAACTACTCACTTCCCACAGAAACACTGGGGTTACTGTGAACTGCAGAGCAGCATTGGTCCTGTCTGTCCCCTCTCCTTCCCCTTCCTCCTTGCAACCCAGCCTTTGCCACGTACAAACAACTCAGTAAAAAGAAAACAAATAAAACCAAACAAAAAGTCCCCAACAGAATATGTCTGGACCATATCTCAGTGTAATAATACTACTTGTTATGCTATTATCATCTGACCACACAGTGGTGTCATTTTCATATAGATTTCCTTCTTGATGTTATACACCCTATCCAGGATGCAGGGTTTAACATTCATTCTCTTTTGCTGTATAATTGAAGAACATATAAATACCTATATATATAATCTGATATCTTTGAAGGCAGTTGTCTCCAACAATCTGAAAAACTCAAGTAATTGATATTATTTTGCTTTTTTTCTTTAAAAATCACAGTGAAATCAGAGACTTGCTGAGTTATTTTTTTATTATTATTTCCCCCTCCTCAGACTGTTGCAATATTTAAAGAGAATTCTATCTATTTTCTTGGTTTTAAATGAGACAACTGTTAATCATTTCCTACTTAATATGAAAAACTATGCTCTTAAATTGATTCTAATATAAAAAAGGGTATACATACACAGATCTCTCTTCTTTGCCCCAAAGAGAAATATATCTTACGAATTATATTCAATTTTCATCATTCTCTGCTTTGAAAAAAGTTAGCCCATATAGAAAACAAGGCTTCATATAAGTGCCTTTATACAGATTTTCCTGACAAGAAAAAGCCATGGCTGACACATTAAAAAAGATTTTGATAGAACCAAGAAGAATGGATTTTTATCTGGAAAAGAGGGCCAGAAACCTTAAAAAAAAAAAAAAAAATAAAATAAAATAAAAATTCCTTGAATACATTATTTTAGCCAAGCAAAAGGTTTTTCTCTCTTTCTTTCTCCAGTCAATTTGTATGAGTGCTGCAGAAGTTCTGTGGACAGAGGGATTACAAATTTCAGGTGTCCTACCACTACAAACACTGGCATCTGGTTTGTAGTCAAGTGTTGCAGACCAATGTAATTTAAATTATTTATTAATTAATTTATTTACTAGTCCTTTGAGGGCATCCGAGGGCTTTCCTGTAGAAGTGCTCGTTCTGAGGGAAGGAATGCATTAATTTGTAATTCATGTAGACATGAGTCTGCTGATATTTTCTCATTAGAAGGGAAATAGTAGTACAAAACTAAAGGAATAGCCAAAAAATGATGAAACTAGGTCATCAGGTCTTTCACTTGTAAAGAATAAAATGGGTAGAACAGAATAGATACCCAGATATTTGGTTAATATTTATAAAGATCTCAAGCTACCTTTCAAATTTTGACTGAAGTAATGATTAAGTGCACATTTCTGGTTTATCACTGCAAGAGTGATGTTTTACAGTTCTTTTGGCTGTCCCTGGTTTGGGGAATTGTTTGAAATACAAATACCTTTGCTGTTTTGTCAGCATTTATCACCTCTGGTTAATCTTCCTTGAATGGCCAAAGTCAGCCCTTGGGTAAACGATATGGGTTCTTCCAAACAAGGCAATTGCTAATATAGGTGCTTCCAAATGAGGCATTTGTAGCTGCTGTGAGCTACTCTGACCTGTTTCCAACTGCATGTGATATTTAACCTGGAGACTAAGACATCTTCTTGGACAGAAATGTAGACAGAAAGAATCACCAGAAAAATTCCATTACCAGATAAATATTCTTAGTAATGAGAGAGCAGGATATAGTCATGCTAGATGCTTAATCTGAACGCCAACAACTCTTCATATCACAATACATTTCTAACATTTTCCATTTCAAACAATAAGCAATCAAACATTAGCTAATTAAAATGCCTTTGGTGGTGAAAGAAAACATAAAAATACATGAAATTATCAAATAAAAAAACAAGTGACTAATTTGTCAGCTTCACCAGCACTTTACAAGTAGCAGCAGCCAAGTTATCCATACACTGCATATCAATCAATTTTACTTTTTACAGCTGATAAGATATTCTGTAATTAAATTATGTTTTAATTGCCTTTGACTTTAAATGCAAAGAAAATGGCAATATGCTTTCCATTAAAATTCTCCCTACTTGTTTCTGTATACTGTGATTGTCGTTAGTGGTTAACAATTGTTACACTGTGGTATCAAGACTTCACATTTTAATCCTTAAACAAGGATCCTGAAATGAATGTGGGGTTATTTTCTAAATTCTAATACAATTCTTTTAATTGTTGGCAATATCGAGTAATGCCCACATATACTCTGTTGTCGTTTTTGGAGTTATTGAAATAGAATCTTTAGAAACATTGGATTCCATGTGTGACTGCATTCACAATTAGAATGCAGTCCTGGAAAACACAATCTCCCTATTTTTCACACTGAGTTACTTACTAATTACATTTCAAAATGTTTGCTTATTCTAAGACTGTCATGAAGTGCATAGATAGAAGTCATATTCCTGCTTATGATATGAAAATTAAAGTTAATTATAGTACAAAAATGCATGTCAATAAGAATGTACCAGAATTAGCACTGTAGATCCAGTTCAGCCTCTTGGCACTGGAAAGGTTGTCCTGCATACGACGGCAAGCATACCACAGCTGTACTCATAAATAGACCAGATACAAGATGTAAAACTGAAAGAAGAATCTTCTCCAAGTATTTCTTCTTCATCTGCATCTGCAAAGCATTTGCAGATGGTAGGATGGTAGGAAAGAGGCAGGTGATTTCTTGACAGCTGTTCATCAGTTCAGAAAGTAGAAGAGTGTTTTGGGGGCTGGTATTGTGGACGATTCAAACTACACTTCATCTTAATTCAGCTCAGCAGTAAAGAAAGGTAAGGAAGCTATGAACAGACATTGCTGGGAGATATGACAGTGAAATAACAAAGACAAAACTTGTTTCTCTGGGCTCTGAGATAACCAGACTGGGGGAAAATCTGAAGCGCAGCCATACTGCAGTTAGTTTACTGTCTGACCCCCAAGTTAATTAATACACCAGTTGCAAAGAAAATATCCCATCAAGGTTGTACCCCAAGGCTTCTGTCACACAATTACTCAACTTTTAGCATTCGCTTATTGCCATGTGGATTTAATACTATGCCCTTGCACCCAGTTTACAGCTGCAGCACTTCTTACTTTGCTTGTATTTTCCTTCAATGAACAGTTAACAATTTAGCCAGTGTTGATATCTGATGTGAATAGTGGACATTTTAGACCCTGCTCGAGTCCTTAATCTCCCTAGGATCCACAGGAAGAAAATTATTTGATATGAGAACCTTTGATATTACAAGTTGTATTTAACATTTTGAGGCTCATTTGAATCAGCTCAGCTCACTGGACTGCTAAAACATAGGGGACAACACATCCTGTAGAGAGGAAAACCCTATAGATGTGTTTTGTAGCCTAAAGGTATACTACAAAAAAATCACAAAAAAAAAAAGAGTTGCTGAAGAGAAGGCCCAAAATTTTATTGGTGCAATTCGTTTCAGAAGTCATCTGACAGCACAGAAGTAAAACCTTGTACTGAGCTTTCCATGCTGCACTGGGGAGCTCCTTAAGAGAGGTTATGACCCACAAACACCTGGAGAGCACCAGTCAATGAAACTTCACATTGATGCACAATTACTATATCATAAAACTGTATCATGAATCCTTTTCCCCTGTTGTAATCTATTAAGATGCTAGGAAATTTGAATATTCAGTAGAGATGGGCAGCCAATAACATCTGCTTACTGGCTGTTGCAAAACTCTTCCTTATAAGCACTCAACCAGGTTTTCGCCCATAGCAGAAATAAATGAACAAACACGCTTTCCCCCTGTTGTTCTACCCCTGTCAACACATTGTTTTGTAACCCTGCTATAAATAAATTAAAAAAATCCCAAAACATTTTGGGGGTTATGTATTTTGTGGTACACTTCAGTGTACATAACCAGAAGGTTTTATGCTTTTAGAAATGTGTATCTTTGTACTGCACAAAGCGCTTGACTTCTAAGTATTGTGCAGAAGAGTTTTCTGCAGACCTCTTTGTTTAATGAAGTGTATATGCTGATAATGTTGAACCAAACCTGAGGCTTCTTAGGTGACATTCTCAGTGAGCCAATGGGACAGATTTGGCCAGAGGGTCATTTCTGTTAATAGGCCTGAAGGATTAAACTTGCATTTAGTTTCTCAGATGAGCACAGTTTCTGACAAGACACTTTTATTTCTATTGGTGGCAAGAAGCTATTGCAAAGGAAGGGCATGAGATAATGTGTACATTTTCTTGCAGTATTTCTTGAAGAGACAACGTGAGTCAGTGCTCAAAGAATCAAAAAGAAAATTCAGTGAAAGAAAAAGATCTTTTTAGAGGAAATCAAACTGCCTGATGTATGAGCTTGTATCTATAGAAAGAATACCTATATACAACTAGAGTGGTACCTCCTAGGAAGCACAGAAAGATACAGCAGTATGGACGCAGATGATGTAGGCTCCCAAAAGCCAGTAAAATTCTCTCTGTTAATTCAAATCAATTGTGGTCCTAGATTTATGATAATTACATTAAAGGCATTTTGACTAAAAACAAACCCTAGCTTTTATATATGTATATAAAGCTATACATATATATATGCTTATATGTACATAAGTACAGTGTGATTTACCTAACCCTTACACGATCTTTCACAAATGTAGTTAATGTGCATGGTTTTAATATTTTTTTTTCTTGTAATACTAGGTGATCCTCAGACTCCAGGGGAAGAGGTTGCAATCTACAGGAAGCTGGTAGGTCAAATTTTAAAATTATATAAACTCTAGTATAATTAGGCTGACAAAACAGATATAAGCAGTAAGGTAATGAAACTTGCATTAACTGGGTATTCAGAGAATATGCAAAATCATTTAAATTTACATACTGAGGGGGAGAAAATGTGGTTTAGTAGAGGCAATTAACATGAGAAAGTAAGACAGATGCTGTGCAAATAATTCATAATGAATAATTTCTTTGCTCCATTTTGTGTTTGCAAGTTTTCTAAACAAACTGGTTTTTCTGATGTATATGTTCAAACTGTTTGCTGAAGAATATCTATGCATAATTTTTTGTCTGTAATTCATTCATAAGCAGAGCTTTTTGAATATTCAAGGTTTTTTTTTGAATGAGTATGTAGGTTGTACAGCACATTTCTCTTTTCCAGTTGGAGAAACATAACTTATAGGTTCTGCTATGAATAATCACAATATTTAACAATATTTGCTTCATTATTTTACCAAACATTCCTGCTAGTAAACTCATTTGTTAAATTAATTATGGAAAAATGGATGCAAACAAAAGCAAATAAATTAGTTTGGCATCCCCTCTATTGTTTCTCATTTGAGAAAAATAATTTGTACTGTCCATAATTCTGTTTGTCTTTAATTAAAATACATGAGGAAGCTGAAAATACAAAATAGTAGCCTTAAGGATACTCGTATTTCGTATGGCCATAGTGTAGAGTTCCACTTAAATTCATTTTGTTCCGTGCCCAAATCTGTGTGCTCTGTTTTACTTCATTCACCCTTGATGGCTGGTGTTGTGGCAGTTGTGCAGCTCGGTGCAGTGTCAAACCATTGTGTGTCACCTATGGCTTGTGCTTTCAGCTCGCTTCTAGAGTAACTGATGGCATGGGCAGCTTGGGCCTCCGTGTACATGACGGCTGAATTTCCATCCAGCGTGTAGCCAAACATGGTGTCGGCTTCTGCTGGATAGCAGAAAGGAAAGACTTACATGTAGGACACTAATGAAGATAAATATGCTATTTGTTGGCAGTCAAGGTGATTAATTGCAAGAGGCAAGCTTAATTACACCACTAGTAACAATTGGTGTCATGGACAGGCACCAAGTTTTTTGTGGCCCCGTTGTTAGAAACGTATTGAAGTTTGAATGCGAATGCATTAATGAATTAGTACAAATTGTGTCTTCTTACATAACAGCCCTATATTCTTAATTATCTTCAGAGGTATATTTATTTGGAATACTGGAAACATCCAATTTTACTCTTTCTCTAAGTGAAGCAGGTCATTAGACCTGAGAGACTGCAGCATTCTAAATGGTAAATAAAAAATGGTAAAGGGTAAATTGTGTAAGATGAACTCCATCAGTGAATTTCATGTGCAGAATCTTATTAGCAATGAGAAAATGTATTTTATTTTATATATATTTTTTAATTTTGTGCATGTTTTTATATTTAATACATTTATCTTTCAGAGTTTCAATTTACTATTTCTATAGCAGTAATTACAAAAAATGCAATCTTGGTATGAGTAAGCTAAGTTTCACATTCCTAAGGAAACAGTGGGAAAGTTTTAAGTTCTCTTTTTGAGGCACCTTTATATCCCATTTACAAGCTGTCACGGTCTGACAGACTCAGCTTTCACCTTTTTTTCCTCAAGATCAGAAATCAGCCTGAGAATAGCTTATGACATGAGAAGTACAAAGGATTCCCTAAACTTTTCTCATACTGATAGGACAGGAGAATGAGGGGAACACGTAAATACGGTTTCACAAATGTCAATTCTGCAAACATGTAGCAGTGTGGAAGTTCTGCCATTCTCACATTTTACACTGAAACATGTGAGAACACCAAGACAATTATTTTAAACAACTGAAGTATACCTATATGTCTTTGGAAGAGAATGGAAATAACAGACTCACTTGCTTAGTAGCATGTTAGCCAGCAACTATGAGTTCCTTTGGGTGCACAGAAATTAATGAGCATGGCAAACTAAACAATTGTGTGAAAATCCAGAAAGATGCCAATGAAGTGACATTAAAATCAGAAAGAAATTGTACTTCAATAATTTGGCAGATTTTATATAGCAAATATTACTTCATTTTTTTAAAATGAGATATGTAAATTAAAGTGAGGAAACAACAGAAGAAAAGACATCCATTAAACTAATCTAGTGAGTAGATATTCTCATTGTTCCCTGGTTACTTGCCTTCTCTTACTATTTTCACCACTTTAAATTTCAACTTTGTAAAACATATAGACAAAGTAAACCTTATGTTTACCATTATGCTTTATTTTCTTCTGCAGTTCACTAGAACGCATTTTGGAATCTAGGTTTATTGTCAGTGATTGCTATAATACATTATTTTTTAATCTTAAAACAGACATTCTAGATTATCCATCCCTGCAAACATAATTCCTACTCCCCATTTTTCTATGGCTGCCTTCATTTGTGTGTGCACTGAAAGAGTCCTTACTGGTAGGAGTGATAAATTAACATGTTACTTTGCATTATACATATTTACAGCAAATAAACTTTGTGTACCATATCACTTTATAAATCTATTGCCCAGTGCTGTTATAGCCAATGCATTAAATATTGGGCTACTCATGGACTGCTCACTGCAGTTTAACACAACAGGTAATGAAAGGAGATTGGGCATGAAAACTTTCTCTTTATCTTGCACCTTGTCACACAAAGTAGCTGGTAACAGCTGAGTTCATCATCTTCTTTCATATGATATTCAGGAAATCAGGCACTTAAACCATGACCTTCCCAGAGATGACTGTGTCATCTTGATAGGCCAGCAGCAAAAATGGGGCCCTGATCCTGAAGGGAGTTGGATTTTGTCAGAAGATAAATAAAGAAAGTGAATACTTTTGTGTGCTTGTATGGAATTTCTTTTCAAGGAACATATTTTGCATTAAACGAGGGTAGAAGAAGGCACAAAGCATAAAAATTCTTCATGAAAGATGGGGCTAAACTGAGTAAAAATAAAAAATAAATTTGTTTAATAGATTACTTAAACATGTTATGTAGTCTCTATTCTTTCATTATTTTACCAAAAATGCAATGTGATAGTGCAGAATTTATGCCGTTAGAAAAATGTTGTCCAATCCTGAGAATTTTATGTTGGTTTATTATGATTTTATATTTCTCATTTTCTTGGTAATTCTTGCATACTACAAGAATGAAAAATATTGTTTGGTCCTATTTTCTGATGCCAAGTGAGCCTATAAAAGTTAAAAGGATCATTGATATATCATAGTATTTTTAGGTAATGAATTCAGCTTTTCCCCCCTCTAATTCTCCCCCAGCCTCCAAAGTGGTCTTATTTAAAAAGAACAAATGCTGTCAGTGAGGTTTGCATTGGCATTTTATGTATGGATAGAACTGTATCACTTACAAGGTAAACTGTCACAAATGGCATGCCCGATTTTATATACTGTACACTTATATTTTTACTTCTTTTTGGTTCTCAGCATTCTTTTCCTGATCATTCTTTGCATTTTCACACGCACCTTCCAGCAGATGCTTTGCCTGCACCTTTTGACATGCTTCCTGCTGAAGCAGACTGCTAACCTACAGTTGCTTTTGAATCAGACTTTAAATCTTGTATGGACTGAATTAATTTTAGTATTATGCAGAAGAGCTGCTGTGTCCTTTACACCTTACCAGTTTGTTTTTTTTTTTTCTCTGCGTATTGTTCCAGATATATTATTTTACCGCTTCTTGTGGCTATAATAATTTAACTAACCTGTCCCCCAGTCTAGATACTGGAACTGTCTGTGTGTGTTGCCACTTAGCCAAAATTAGTCTCAGTTACTCTATGTACAGAGTACATATCTGTGGTGTACCTCACCCACACCAATACCGCTAAATGCACAGCTGAGGAAAATTACTTCTAGTACCAGAAATAAATGCTCATTTCACCCTTAGTTCACTTTGTCAGTGAACTCACCATTGCTAACCAGAATGCTCCCTGACCTCCAGGGTTTTTGTCATAATCACCTTGTAGGATTTTCTCATAGGCCAAAACTGCAAAGACATTTGTATAGCATATACTTTAATGTAGTGGTTACAACCTGTCAGTATTTACTACAGGAAGATAAGTGAAACTTTTCATCCTCTGTGGTGCCAGAGTCATTAAAATGGCCAAGAGAATTAACATTGTCATAGCTTGCAGTGACACCCAAGAGTAGTCAGCAGCTTGCAAAACTGAACTAAGAACTAGTAAACAACTCTCTCTTCCACTGATGTTACAACAGTAATAAGAATACAGATTTCAGCATTTCAGAACTGGAATCTATTATGTGCATTAGAAACCAGTACGATTTCAGTAACTGGATGGGCCAAAAGCAGGTAACAGACCTGCATCCTAGTGGTTTAGGATTAGCATATAAGTACAGTCTGCAGGGGGAACAGTGCATCCCCCCAAGTTTTCCCGTGTGATACCTCGTTTCAGCACCCACAAGGTGGCGTTTCCTGAGGCCTGGACAATGTGTACACAAAAATTCTTCCCAGAGCCCAGTGAGTTCTCCTCTTGATCTGTCAGATAAGCAAAGGCTCATAATTTTCTTAGAGATAGAACTAATCTACTTCAACAATAAGTTGGAAACTCTGTTCTTCAGAATTCCTTTGAAATATCTGTAGTCAGTGAAGATCCTGTCGGAAAAAGGGGTGTAGGTATGTAAGAGTGTGAAGTCTGTTGACCATACTGCAAAGGGGTATCATAGCAGCCAGGTACTATCCTACTCAATTTTGCAGGGGGAGAGGGTTTCATTAGGCCTAGCTATGTGTACTGAATGGGCTCGTTTGCAGACAGCAATTTATCAAAAGAGAAATGATCCCTCTTTTAGTACAGCATTCTGTTCCTATAAAAGTCTTCAAATTTTTTTTACTTTCCACTGAGCAGGTATTGCCTACAAAGACTTTCCATCTTTTTTCCTCCTCTTCTTCTTCCAGAACTGCAAACTTGTTGATGGCTTTGAATTGTTCAGAGCCGTTCAAGCACATAGTAAGTCGCTTTCTACCTGCTCAGTACTTCCATTTGAGCCATTTCAAAGACAGGCTATAATTCTTACAAGGTAGATGGGCTGGCTGTAGAAGGGAAGAGAAAAAAAGGCCAGAGGGGCTGGAAACAACCTGAAAATACTAGTACAATTTCAACACCTTTCTCTTCTCTTTGTTTGACAAATTACAGGCAGCTTCTGGCAATATTCAAGAGGTGACAAAAGCTCCTTTATTTTAATGTCAGATATGCCCCACATTTACTGAATTACCAAAGATGGTAATTCCAGTGTGTTAAAATTCTGTGTCTTGCAGAATTGGTAGCTTACTGCATGATGCTTGGGTATTTCTCCTGTACCCTGTGGTTACTTCCTTGAAATAGATGCTTCCATGCATGGGTTTTTTTTTTCTTTTTTTCTTTTTTTTTTTTTTTTTTGTGATGCAGACTACCTGTTTGGAGGATGTGCTTTACTATCAATTGCAGGCATAGGATTAAGGATGAAAAATAGGACATCAAAATCAGGTGCATGATATTCCTGTATATGTAATAAATGTGGGAAATTGTACAATCACATTAATCCTCTTTTCAATGTGTTAAAGCATTTGAGAGGCACTGTTTAGTAAGAAAAGCTCTCTCTTTACTCTGAAGAGTTGAGCCCTACCTTTGTATGTTGGATCATTGCATATTATGATTTCTAGTTTACAGGGTTGGCAAAACCTGCACTTATCATCTGGTGTCACCTCTTGTGTAATGCCAGCAGTGAACTTCACCCGAATTTCACCCAAGTCAACACTTGGGCAATCCCATATCTTACATTTGAAGTGAAAGATACCTTTCAGATAGATTTTCAGTTCTATTTAAAAACTCCAGGCATCAGAAATCACATTCCATATGTAAAATGTTCCAGTTGTTATTTAGCTGCAGCATTAAAATTTCACCTTCATTGTGAAATCTGTTCACCTAGCATCAGCTTCCAGAAACTGCCTTTAATTCTGCCCGTTTTGATCAAGCTATAGCAATGTGTGTGGTGGAGCAGTCAAATATTAATAACGAATAATGATATATAGAGACACATTGAAAAATCAGCACTTCCAGGTTAGAAAATTCAAACGTGCTTAAAAGGCAAAGGGATAAGCATCTAGCATGTATCTTCAGTAAACCGCAAATCTTTTTTATTGTTTCCTTTTTCCTTTCCTTTCAAATCAAACTGAAGGTCAATTTTTCAAAATAGTGTGAGAAAGAGAACCATGGCAGTTCTGGAAGTGGACACGATTTCTTCTGTCAGTCAGATCTGTGACAAGGTGATACTGAGAGAGACTCCAAAGACATTAGGGACTGAAGCTAGTAAAAAGGGTAGGTGCTAGGCTGTGTATCACAGGGATCTTGGGCATGGAGCAGTAACTAATGCAGTCAGTAGGATAGGGATACATCTGCAGCCCCTTTCCTAAGGCACTTTAATAAAATGTCTAGAAATACATTTGTATTCATTTGGGATTCACTGCTTGGAATTTGTTCTTGAGGGTAGGCACTTACATTCTTTTATATAAAGGGCTAAACAGAGCTAAAGGATTTAAAACATGCTAGAGGAAGAGTAGCCCATAGTCACCATTTAGTTACTGATCCAGTAGTTAAAGAGTTCTAACCTAAGAAAGGAAGTATTTGGTTTATTCTCCACAGCCTCATGCATATTCAGTCTCATGTCTCATTCCCAGGAGAAAACACGTACCACCAGATTACAGGCATGGAAACAAACCTCTCTTCCATTGAAGCTGTATCACTACATCTAAAAGAATCCAAGATTAATTTAAACAGAGAACAAGAGGAAGAGAGAACATGGTTCCCTGTCTTCTGTTAGGACCCTCACATTGGGAAGAAGACATGGTTTTCCTTCTGAAATATACATTATTTGTCTCTCAGATATTCTAATTTTTACATAGCTATCATTAATCCTAAGTATGGACACAAGCCCTGTATTACCAGTATTGGTCTTTCTAATTATACCTCCACATGTAACTTCTGTGTATTTTTGCTTTGCTACTCTCTCTACTACCCACGTACTCACAGCCCTCATCTTTACTAATCCATGCCAGCCAGAGCAAAAGTTCACTTCTTCACCAGGGCAAACTAATGCATTTACTGTAAACTGCCTTCCAGAAACAATCTCCAACCTGAAATGTAACCCACGTTCCTTATCACTAGATGCCTGACCTTGCTGCCGACTGCTCTGTTGAACAACTGAGGCCACCTTTCCAAGACGTATGCATAGGTCCGTGCCATTCACCAGTAGCCATCATAATTGACCAGCAGCAGATCTTCATTGTGTGGTGTTTAATTAGCCATTTGTTCTCAAATCACTGGTCTATTAAGTGGCTTTGTGATATTCTGTGTATCACTACTAGAAATACTCCAGTGAGATGAAGATTTAGAAATAACTTTAGACTGCATGGACTAAACATATTTTGGGTTTTGTGAATCTCTGTTTAATCATGATAAGCATCAAATCAGGTGCTTCATGAATTGCTATTCCGGACATTCCACTGCCTTTCTCACCAAAACTTGCATTGCATCAAAACGCAGTTTGACAAGATTTGTTTCCCTTCTGAGTGTAATTCTCAGTCTTTTCTCCTGATAGGGATGGCTCATTACTTAGCTGCAACAATCTTTTGAATACATCTCTAACATTCATTTTTTCCAATCTAGTTTGTTTTCAAGCAGAGATTATTTCCAGGAAAATGACTATCCCAGTATCTGTGTACAGAAGCCTCTCTGCAGAATCAAGACATCACCAAGCATATTACACTGAAATTTAGACCACAGCATTAGAACAAGGACACATCTTGAAATCTGTGAAATGCCATAGAAAAAGATGAGGCCAGGGAGAAGCTGGGGCTATGTGAATCTTCCTCACCCTGGTGAATAGATGCAGTCCTCAAGCTACAGCATTGCATGCAATTTACCAAGCTCTACCAGTATGCTCTCCTCTCTTCTCAATTAACCTTGAAAAGCTGAGAGATACTTCCCTGCTGCTTTCTGGATTGCCCCTTAAAACTCCTGCTCTTTGTTGACAGTTACAAAACTACACTTGCAGTTGGAAAATTAACTTTGCTGTAGTTTCTCTCTAATCAGACATTTGCAGTACACTTTTCCCAGCTACGGGCAATCCAGTCTGCTCTAGTTTATTCCATTTCTCCACACAGATTTTCTGTTTTAAGGAATACAGACACTACACTATGTTATGCTTCAGCAGCACTGCTAGCCCTGCTGATGCACATCACCCATGTCCGAGGCTCCTTTTCGCTGCTGCCTTTGTATTAATTGAAGTTGCTGCTTTCCTCCTGGCCTTTCCAAGAATCTGTATGGAGTTGTATAGGTTGACATCAGCTTGTGCCCAAGCAGTTTGCTTTTCTCTTGCTTCCTGATCTACTTTGCTTTAGTGCTCCTTTTTTGGGCACCATTGGTGCCATCACAGATCTATAGCAAAGGAGGAGGGAAAATTTAACGTTAGATAATAGTCAACATGTAGTTACACTTCACAGAAAAAGTGTTCTGCGCAGTATTTGGAAGTAACATTGCAGAGAACACCATGCCCTAGGCTCACCCGTGGGCAGGTCATTCAGAAGGGGAAGGTCATAGCTGCAGGAATTCCCCTCCGAAGCGGTGCAGTGTAGTTTATTGAAATGTTTCTAACTTGTGGCACAGACGGAAGCAATGTTCGAACCGGTCGGGGGTTCCCCCGTGATGCGATTTCGCTGCTCGCAGCCCCCGGCTGAGGAGGTGGCGCGGCCGGAGGAGCGGGGCGCGGAGGGGCCGCGCTCGCCTTCGCCCCCGCTGCCTCAGCGCCGCCGCCTCCTCGCGGCTCCGGCGGGACTGGGCCGGCCGGGGCCGCGGCCTCCGTCCTTCCCTTTCCCTCAAGCGGCGGGACGGGCACCCTGCCGCCGGCTCGGGCCCCCGGCCGCCCCCGCTCCCGCACCGCTGCGGCAGCTCTTGCCCGGGGCAGCGCGGCCGCTCCGCCGAGAGAAAGGCGCGATGCGCTGACACCCATTCTGCGCAGGGACGGTCAGAGGGAGCAAGGGCGATCGCAGAGCGCCGCGGGGCCGCTGCTGAGGGACCGAGGGGCCGAGACAACGCCGCCGCCCTCAGCCGCCCCTCACGGCGCCGCCGCCCGGCCCCGGTAACGCGCGGGGGCCCTGCGCGCGCGCGGCCGGGCGCCGAGCGCGGG